>JALLAS010000122.1:0-18139 GCA_036939415.1 Detonula confervacea | reverse complement strand
TCTGTGTCTACCTACCTATGAGTCACTGCCACGTGGAAGCTCTATCAATAGTGTGCGTGCATGGCTGGCCTAGTTCTCTTCATTCACTCATCAACAATATGCCATGTCTGTTGAAAAGCGCAGCTAATTCTAGTATTATTTATCTCATGTGCTACTTCTAGATATATCTGGCTAGCTATTTTTTGCCTACCTAGAAGTAGAATGAGACTAGCGAGCAAACAGTTGTGATTTCCGTGAAATAAGTTAAGTATGCGTACCTCTGATCATTCAATTCAGACACGTTCTTTGACCAGACCAGCTGTGACTTTGCGTCCCAGAGAAGTCCGCCGCAAATTGTAGCAAGAATTTTAAAACTCGCTAGATATTAGCAAGCACAAGCAAGCACAACGCAACCCGAACATCCTTTTCGCTTCGGCTTTGTGCTCGATATAACGTCGCACTTCCGGCCATAGGCAACACAACCAAGATTAGATCAGAAGATACAACATACAACGATCGTCAGAACCCGAGCCCCATTTACATTATTTAGATTCAGATCTTGGGCACGCACGAGTTCATCCAAGCATCCTATCTATCTCTCAAATACAAAACGATTCGACCCTGACGCAGTGGAGAGATTGCCAATTGCCAGCTACCATACATGAGGCCATAGATTGGCCTTGATTCGAAGAGAATATTGTTTCTCGAACGAAACAACAACAGCGAAAGCACAGCAATCCACCAAGCGCGACACAGAGGCATCATAGTATATCAGCGACGTCTTTATTCCTTCTCTCTTTCATTTGATGTGCATAATAACAATGACAAATGACGGAGGGCTCAACTCCGTCCTCCAAACGTCCGAGCTGGTCTCCAACAGGCTTTTCTCCCTCAGCAATCGAAGCAACATCGCCACCGCTTCCATTGCTGGAGCCGGCGCGAAGAGGAAGCCCTCGCGATCTCTCTCGGAGATCTCGGGCAATACTGACAAGTCCATCCGAATGGATCTCGCACAGCATACATCGTCCGAGTTGAAACAAGTCATAGCGCCCCTCATAAAGGAACTCGAAAAGCTCGATGCCGCTGCACTTCTATCACTAAACCCATCCAAGAATGGCAAGGGGGAGGCCACCCTTCGCCAAGGCCTGACGGTCCCACCCATCCACGATCGCGTATCTCCCCAATATCCCAAGGATGAAAGTAACATCGTGCGATATCTACATGTGAAGGAGGTGCCCCACAAATTCTCAGCGGGAATATTCGTCTTCCCTCCGAACGCCGAGATTCCGCTGCACGATCATCCGGATATGGTGGTATTGAGCCGGGTATTGTATGGAGACCTTCGAGTACAAAGTTTTGATGTGCTCCCAGACAATAATGATAGTACTAATACGGACCAAACCGTCGAAGATTCCGGCCAGAAGAGAAATTGCGCTGACAATAAAGCCATGGCCACATCCCCATCACCATCAAGACCGCCAGTAACGTTACGAAACTCCTTCAACAAGATTAAAGATTTCGTGTCTCGGGCACTTTCCATCCACGACGAAGAAGACGAAACCATGCTCAAAGCCGACTCCATCCTACGCGTCAAGCCCAACTTGAACCCCATGGGCGTACATACCCCACACCCTCAAGGTCCATCCACAATTTCTGCACCCAATGTCACATGCCTCTTTCCTCACGAGGGAAACTGTCATGCCTTCGTGGCGGGTCCGGAGGGTGCGGCAGTGTTGGACATTCTTCTGCCGCCGTACGATAACGAGGATAATAGAGATTGCACATTTTACGAAAAGGACGATGAAGGCAATGATTCGTCGTTGACACTGTCGCCTATTCATCAGCCGGAGGATTTTCATTGTGTGGGGGGTGCGTATGGCCGCTTTGGAGATTGTGAAGAATATTGTGATGATGATCCGGAAGATGATGATCCGGAAGATGATGATATGGGGACACCCTGTAACTTGTCTTGAACAAAATGTAACTTTGTATGCTAGAAATATGGCAAGACTGGATGAAACTGTACACTTTCAACAATCTCCAGTCATATTGGAAGAGTCATGCCAGTGTGTTATCTTACAGTGAATCCGCAATGGGGCCTTTGGGCGCGAACACTTTTGAATTACAAAAATATGAGAAGAGCCGTCATAAGATATGTGACTCCTTGTCATTGTGTCTTCGATTATAATGAGTTTCTCCGTTATGATCACAGTTACTTTCACAAACATGCTGATCACACCCATTCTGGTATGACGAGTCCATCAAAATTAGATCCGAACAAGTATAAATCAAATCTAAAAACATATTTTTTTTTGTACAACTGGAGTGGGTTCTATTCGATGTCCTGAGCATCTCTTCAAAATTATCCATCAACAATCTATTCCTTTGCAGATCCATGATGAGAAGGAGAAGCCAGCCTCCTCAGCCTAGGAATCTCATCGTCTAATATCCGCTGCAACTCCGCCAGCTCTCCTTTCTTCACGGCTGGGAAATCGCCAAGCCCCGTCCTCCACATGCTCATTCTCAATGGATCCCTAATACGTTGCCAAACGCTGGCGTAGAACTCGTCCGAATCATTCACCTCTTGCGGATGTGTCCGTTGAAAACTGGCGCTCAATTCCTCCACGGTCAATAATTGTTCCTCCACGTCTTTTAGTTTGGAGGAATTGAACCAATGCATGCCGCCCACGCCTAACACGGTCGCTGCCACAACACCACCGGTAAATTGGGGAGGCACGCCAAAGTGGACACCTAGTCCGGTGAGGCCCACACCCAATACGATAGAGGATGCTTCCTGCATGCGATTTTCCCACTGACGTTTGGAAAATCGCGATCTAACATCCTCGGCGACCACTGCATGCATCAACAACAGATTGACCGAATCGTGTAAATTGGTGATGACATTGTCGATGCGTCGCTTCGGAGCCTTCATCACCTCCGCCAACACCTCATCCCTCGTCTGGTGCAAATCGGCCAACGCACTCCCATCCAAAGCCTGCGTGGTAGAAATATCGCTCTGGGCATCGTCCTCCTTCGAGACCGGCAAGCACATGGTGTATATCCTGGGCAGATCCTTCCGCGGTATGACCTTGCTCAAATTCCAACACAACGATCCGTACGCTCGTGCAAAGTCGTGTATCTTCTTGAACTGATCGGCCTTGTTCAAAACGATGAGCAATTTGTGATCCATTCCCCCGAGAGAGTGTAGCAAAATATTCAAAGTCTCGCCAGTAGTACCGGGCTTGTCGGGATCAAAAAAGAGTAAAACGACATCCGCACGCTCGGCAAACCAGCGCACCACTCCCTGAAAGTCGTACCCTCGATCCTGCCCACTTCCCGCAGTACCGCCAGTATGTCCCATGGACATGCCGCCATTACTCACCGGACTATCGATCATGCCCGGACTATCCACCATCATGAAATTCTCGTTGCTAATCCCCTCCCGCACCTTCAGCTGCGCGTGGTGGACCAGCGTCGGCCCGAACTGCCGCAGCCCCTCGAAACCAATGTCCGGATCTCCCACCAGCGCCGGCCCGTCCTGATCCACGTCCTTGGGACCCGGAGCTAATACGGTGAAGCAGTCGTCCGTGGGCGCCACGCCCGCGGTCTGGACGGGACGTCCCATTACGTAATTGATGAAGGAAGACTTTCCGGAGGAGTGGTTGCCAACGAGGAAAACGAAGGGGAGGGAGGTGCCGCGGTCGGAGTTTTTGGCGAGGGGGCCACGGAGGGAGGAGTTGAGGGGCATTATGGAGGAGTGGAGGTCGGAGCATTGGGATAGGATGGATTGTTGGACGCTGGAGGTTGGGATGTTGTCGTTGTCGCTGTCGTCGTTTTTGTTGTCATTGTCATTGGAAGGGGATGGGGAGGATTTCTTGGACCAGTTCCATGTAGATGCATATCTAACATTAATGGATTTATTCATTGAGCTGCCGATGTCAAAATACCTCCTGTCTGATCTTGACCATGATGCCAACGACGATGGAGACGATGGCACCGGTGCTGATGGAGAAGTTACCGAATCAACGCGGCAAGTGATTGCTCTTGTGCACAACAATCTTTTTGTAGAGCTGGCGACAATGCTTCGATACTGCATCATGGTTCACTGGCTGATGGCACTGGATGGAGACGCCCACGCGACCTGGTACCGTCGAAGGGCGCGATGAACTGGAGCTGGCACTCCTGCTATCTCTGCTGGTATTGTTTTTGTTCTGAAACTATGTCTGTTGATGTTCGTTACTGCAAGGCTATTGCGGCTGATTGCGGTCGTCGCCGTCGGGAGTTGATGGCGATCTATGGCTACTAGGTACTGTGGGTGGGAAATGGGAAATCGTAATAGGGGTAATTGAAGTTACAAAGATAATATGGTCGAACTATAAAGTCAATTACAAAATAACTACATTTTATTCCTCCGTCCAATAGATAATAACTTATTTTTATATAACTCCACGTGGTGAAAGAGAGGAACTCCCTTGTACCTGGGGATTCACAAGGATTGTGAAGCGCAAGTGTGGTAAGAGGTTTTGTAATTCTTAAAAATATCAAAACACCTAAATTACAAAATTGTAATTTTGGTTTACCCTAAAATGAGAGTGAAAAGTGAAAAATAACATTTGTAAAATAAGGAAAGACTTATCCCGCCTTTTCAGATAGCTAATAATAACGATTACTCATAACTACAGAAATACTATTTCAAATTAAACGTCTAATTTGTTTTAAATATCACTCCAAACAAACCACTGAACCTCCTGCTGACTGGGACACAAAATTGCTTGAATCGAGAAAGATCGGATAGATCAGTCGGACATATTGACGAAGAACACGTCAGCGTTATGCTGCGATATCTTTTTTGTTGACACCTCCCAACTCCAACCGTCGTCCTACTGACGCTGACGATGGCGGCGCGGCGACCATGACCACCATGACTAGATATGACACCATTGCTACGAATTGATGACACAGAGGGTACAGGTAGCATTGTAATAACACAGCTCGTTACTACTACAACGTATACAGGCGCACTATTGTTTGAGGCTGCCTGACTTCATCCCAGTCTATCAATACTAGATTTTTCATACATTCCTAGACGCTCGATACAAAATGACGAAGCTATTACGAACACTCGGCGTCGCTCTCGCCGCATCTACCGCGGCAGTGCATGGTTTCGCGCCCCCATCCATCGGCGTATCCACAACCCAACAACGCCACTCGCTAGACACAATTAGATCTCCCACCTCACTCAATCTCGACAAGGAAGGCAAGGGCGGCGTATCCAACAAGCTTCTCGAAGAAACCGTCGCTCCGTGGCGGCCGCTTCGTCTTTTCCTCTACTTCTCCGCTGCCAGTGGAGCCTTCGTGGGAGGGCTCATCACCTTGTCGGGAGCCCTCGCGGCGATGAATGGTCTACGGGACGATGTAGATATGAACACGGAATATTTGAACTTGGCCATCGATTTCGGCGCTGTGGCCGCATTCGGCGTCTTTGCCAAGCTGGATTTAGACGAGGGGGCGAAATTATCGGAAGCCGTCGACGAGAGGGTGGAACGCAAGAAGGCGCAAAAGAAGATCACCAAATCGATGCGCGAGAGAGAAACCCTTCTGAAGGATTTGAATGTCAATGTCCGCGTCACCGAGGACGGAGGCATGAAATTGGCCCCCCTGGGCATCATGCAAGAAAGGGCGAAGCAGCACGTCATTTTGGTGGCCGGTCCCGGAAGGGCCATCCGCGATGCATTGAGGGGAGCGCAATTGAACAAGCAAAACTTTGCCATGTCCAACATTTTGGTTGTCCCGTACGAGACCGGTCTGGATGCGGCGAAGCGGGCATCGAAGCCGGATGCATCCAAGGGCTTCGGGGACGAGCGTCCCAAGTACGAGACGGAGCCCTACGTGGCCGAACCGACGGGGGAGGGATGGGACGAGTTTATCGAGGCGGAAATGAGCACTGCCGCGGAACAGGCGGGGGAGAAGGTTCGGGACGAGGGCGTTGCTTTGGTGGTGACTAATAATGGCAAGGTGTTGCGACGAGGTGTGGGAAGGGTGCCGTGGAAGCAAATGATGGATGAGCTGGAGGAGGCTGTGACGGGGGAGAAGAAGGAGACGGCCAATCCCCTCTTGGATTTTTTGGAGTAAAATGTACATCATGGAAATTCATGAGAGTTTTTGGCATCAGTTATGGAACATACATCATATCAAATCTCGTGAATATTTCCAACCATACCTCCAACTATCAAAACTTTAAGCTGAATGACGTAAAGGGTTGATAGAATGATAGGAATGTATGTCGCTGTGAACATGGACAAAGAGGGCAGTCAGAGAGATCAATATGCATCTTTGGGGGCAAACATGAGATGTCAGGTCGGTTGATGTTATTTAAAGCTAATACTAGCGCTTTAGGGAATGCAATTGCATCAATGTCCTGGGTTGGAGGTTATGTCATTTGCCATTTGCGCCATTCATACTTATGGCTGAAGTTGCGTCAGTTCACTCGTGTGCCTGACAACCCTTGTTTGGACGGCAGATTACCATAGACACTTGCAGAAGTATTGAATCATGTCTGCATTAGATAAAAAATGGCACTGCAGTGGTTGCTTCAATAGCAAGTAACAATGATGAAATATTTCACAAATTGGGTTGGTAGGAGTTACGCAAATAACGCTCAGATTTTATTTCACTAAATAAAATAACTGAAGAGTAAGTTTATGTTTTGTATTCCATTCGCCTTCAATACCTATCCTTAGGCACCATACACCATTGGAATACCAGAGGACTCGACACAATGGCAGCACATTGCTTAGTCTACCTTTTACACGTAACAGTTCATTTATCATTTGATTTCATAGAATCTCGATTTTTCCTGCGATACTTTTGTTTGAGATTATCAAACTTGGCAAAGTTAGGAAGGATTGCTGATGAAGATGAGCGCACACTCGATGGTGTCCCTGCATCTGGAGAGGCGCGTGCAGTGCTGCCGGAGGCATTTATCATGAGAGACTTGGATTTACGCGGTGATGCAAAATTGCTTTCCTTTACATCCTGAGGTCGTAGGGTGGTTTCTTTTATGTTGGTTGCCAGGGCTTCGTTTCTTCCTGTGACTATGGCAAGCTGCAGCTCTGCTTCAGCATTCTTTTCGTTTGAGACAGAAAGCTCCCCTTTGGTTTCTTTCAACTCTTGTAGCAATGCAATGTTGTCAGATACACTCGATTGCAACTGATCTTCGATCGATTCTATTCGCTTCCGCTGAGACTGCAATGCAGCCAACTGTGCCTCTGTCTCAGCATTCTTTTCTTCAGATTTCGTCAAAGCAGCTTTTGATTCTGCCAAATCTTTCAGCATCGCAGTCTTTTCTAGTTCTCTCAACAGTGCATCCTTGTTCGAAACTGATGTGTTCAACACATCTTCGATCGATTCCAATTCCTTCTCTTCTGCGAGCTTTTCAGCCATTTGATCCGCTGCTTTGGCCAAATTTTGTTCTGATACAGACAGCGCCTCTTTCGTTTTCACCACCTCTCTTTGCAACGTGTCATTCATAGTTGAGCAAAAATTCATCTTCTCCTGCATGGATTCCATTTGCTTTTGTTGGGTAAGCATTTGTGAGGTATACACCTCCATCTTGTTGAGCATGCGATCCATCTCCTCCTTCTGAGATGCCACCAGCTGCTCTAGCTGCTCAGACTGCGGTGAGCTAGCCAACTCGACTTCGAGAGACTCATTGAGGTCATTTGTGATGCGCTCTATCTCAAACGAATGCTGCTTCTCTGCACCTTCTTGCACACGCTGTAGTGTTGAAGAAGCCTGAGCTTCAAGTTCGGACCTCAACTTCTCCAATTCCTGAGCATGGGCTAATGACAATTGCTCTGTTGTCTGAGCATTTGCATGAGACACTGACACATCCATCTCCGAACGTACCCTCACAAGCTTCTCTTGATGAGATGCTGTGAGATTCTCCACTTCGATAGATTGAGATTTCTCCAACTGTTCATACAATGATGAGCTCGCCAACTTGACTTGATCAATTTCAGCTGCGTGAGACTCATTGAGGTCATTTGTGATGCGCTCTATCTCAGATACATGCTTTTCATCTTCTTCTTGCACAAGCTGTAGTTTTGAAGATGCTTCTGATTCAAGCTCCGATCTCAACTTCTCCAATTCCTGAGCATGGGAGGTTGATAACTTATCTCTTGTCTGGGTGATGGCTTGGGCAATTGACACCTCCATCTCCGAACTCATCCTCGCGAGCTCCTCTTGATGCGATGCTGTAAGCTGATCCAATTGGATAGATTGAGAGTTCTTTAGCTGTTCAGCCTGGGATAAGCTGGCCAACTTGACTTGATCAATTTCAGCTGCGTGAGAATCATTGAGGTCATTTGTGATGCGCTCTACCTCTAACATGTGTTGCTTATCTGCTTCTTCTTGAACACGTTGCAGTTTTGAAGATGCTTCTGATTCAAGGTCGGATCTCAACTTTTCTATTTCCTGGGCATGAGATGTTGATGATTTATCTGTTGTTTGAGTAATGGCTTGAGAGATCGACTCCTCCATCTCTGAACGTACCCTCAGAAGCTCCTCTTGATGAGATGATGTTAGTTGCTCCAATTGCTTCGATTGGGAATCGTTTGCCAGTTCCAAAACTTCTGACCTTATTTTTTCAATCTCTGCGACATGACGGTCTTTCATATCAAGGGAAATCTGCTCTACCTCTGACATACGTTGCTTGTCTGCTTCTTCTTGTGCACGTTGCAGTTTTGAAGATTCTTGAGCTTCAAGTTCAGACCTCAACGTTTCAATTTCCTGGGCATGAGATGTTAATAATTTCTCTGTTGTCTGAGTAATCAATTGGGAAACTGATGCCTCCATCTCTGAACGCACACGAGCAAGCTCCTCTTGATGCGATGCTGTTAGTTGCTCCAAGTGCTTGGATTGAGAAGTGTTTGCTAGTTCCAAAACTTCTGACCTTACTTTCATAATCTCAGCAGCATGGCAATCAATCATCTCAGAGGAGATCCGCTCTACTTCTGACAAATGTTGCTCTTCTGTTTCTTCTTCAAGCTGTGTTTTCAACTTGTTCATCTCCTGCGCATGGGATATTGATAGATGATACGTTGTTTGAGCAATGGCTTGAGACACTGACAACTCCACGTCGGAACGCACACGCGCAAGCTCCTCTTGATGAGATGCCGTTAGTTCCTCCAATTCCTTAGATTGAGAATCGTTTAACATTTCCAAAGTAACTGACCTTACTTTCTCAATCTCAGCAGCATGGCAATCTGTCATCTCTGAGCTCATTCGCTTTACCTCTGACATGCGTTGCTCTTCTGCTTTTTCTTGAACCTGTTGTAGCTGCGAAGATGTATCTGATTCAAGCTGGGATTTCAATTTCTCTATTTCCTTTGCATAAGATACGGACAGTTCCTCTGTTGTCTCGGCAATTGCTTTGGCCAACTCTTCCTCAAAACTTTCATGCTGACCTTGAGGTACTGATAGAGCATCGCCTGATCCGTCCAACTTTATGAGCAAAGTAGCCTTCTCTGCCATGCATGCGTCTAATTTCGAGTTTGCATCATTCAGCTCTGTCTCCAAAGTTTCAGTATTTTCTTTAGAATGAAGCTGGAGCGACTTCGATAAAATGTTGATCTTATCGTATTGAGTCCTCACTTCATCCTCCAAGGTGTTGAGTTCGAAATCTTTCCTAACCACCTCGTCCTTCATGCTTTGCCGCGCAAGCTGCATTTTGAGGTGGAAGTGATCATGTTGAATCAGTGTCAGTACATGAGGAAGCAAAAGATAAACACAATATCCGAGTCACTTACCTCAGATGTGTAGCATGAGCCTAGCATATTGAGCAAGAGAGTTCGAAGGGTGGGGCCATTGAATTTGGAAATCATCTTCAAAGCAGGCTCATGCTCTTCAAACACATTGCTCTTTGCCTCTTCCTTCACATCACACTCCTCTATAGATGGATACCTTGCTCGTAATTCTTCTAGATTGTTTTCCACTAGCTCAATCTGGATCAAGAACTCTTGAACATTATCTTCGAGTTCTTTGATCTCAACCAGAATCTCTTCTGAAGGTTCAAACTCCACGTTTTTGCTTTCCCTTTTCAATTCATTCAGTACATGCACTTCTTTTGCCATGGACTGCTTGAGATATTTGAGGTCTGCAGCCTTTGATGAATAGACTTCCCCATTTTTTGTAAGAGCAACTCTATCAGAAACTGTCTTGTCAAGAACAAATTTGATCGAGTTGGGTTTGTTGCTAGCTGGCGCAAATTGTCCCAACCCATTCATATCACTTTCAGCCTTGCGTCGAGTGCCAGTTGCGCTATTGCTTCTCCTACTGGAAGTTGCCTGCTTCAGACTTGTTTCAGTCTGCTTGAGCTTATCAGAAAGCTTTTCATAGCGTGTTTTGAATCGCTCCAAGCTGGTCTTGTACCGCTGGCACTCAGCTTCCAGCTTCACCACCTTCTTCTGTGCAGTCTTTTCATTACGCCTCAGCATCTGTATTTCTCTCGCTTTTGTTTTGGAAGCATTCTGTTGCTTTTTGGCATCATCCTTCTGTTTCCTAATCAAATTTGTCTTTGCACATTTCATCTCTTCAATCCGGCGTTCGAGGCCTTTGCATCTTTGTGCTTCCTGCTCCGCCTCGCGAGCTTTTTGTTGCTGCTTTCTAACATCTTGTCTTGCCCGGCTAAGAGAAGTTTTCACCTGTTCCAGCTTGGCCTTTATAGACAGTGAGCAGCCCTTCGATGGGTCTTTGTTGAAATTCTCTAACTTTTCTGCCAATGCTTGCTTCTCAGATTCAAGCTTCTCAACTACATCGATTAAATTCGCATATTTTTCTTTCATGTCATGGTACACCTTGAGATGTTCCCGTATCTGCAACAGTCTTTCTTCTTGCTCTTTGATATCACCTTCAATTTTGTTTATTTGCTCCTCGTCCTGATTATCCAGAAGCTCATCTATCAATTGGATGTCATCATCAAGGATCGCATCCACATCTGAATAATCGTCCTCGTCATCATCATTATGGCTAGAAGCTACGTTAGATGTGCTTTCTATTGGCATTGTAATTTGCAGATTGGATGCTGTGTCAAGAACTGACTGTGGCATTGGTTGATCTGGTGCAAAAGTAGAAGAATGTGCCGGGAAAGACATTGCAGGATTGGACTCTGAACCACTCACTTCAGCCACCTTCTCATCAATCTGTTTCATGTATGCAACCACATCATCCCTCTGCAAGAGATCTTCATCCATGACACCAATCTCGGATGGGTTCAGCACGCTCTTGTGTGCAATCTCAACTTCGGGATCCGCTGCGGTCGCACGAGATCCCCCATCGAATCTTTCCTTGATCAATTCACACTTGAGCAGATTGGTAAGTGTTCGCAATCTCCGCAATTCTTCAGCAGTTGCATCAACATTTTTATGGGGAGCATTTTTGATGTTCCTCGCTCGGTTGGCGTAATGTAGAGTAGAGAGCGTCTCACTGGCATTCGTGTCAGAGGGAGAAACACAGGCCAAAAACAACGTCTGACTATTTCCACCCAAGGCATCCTGCAATAAACGCGTTAGTTTGGATTGCCTGTACGGCACGTGGACTTTCTCTCCCTTGGCCAGTCTATCGTCATCGGCCAGTGCATTAATGACATTTCCCAAGGCTAGTAGCCCCTCATTAATCTTAATTCCTTCTTTGGCCCTTGCACCCTCAGCCCCAGTTTTTTTCATTCTTTCGCTTCCAGCTAAATCTACAAAAGTGAAGCGTGAAGATGTGGTGATCTCATCTCCATCAGCACTTCGCGTCGTCTGCTGGAGGTTGACGGTAAAGATGGCGTGGCTTCGACTAGATGTATGATTCATCAATGTAGCGGCGGTTGTTCGATTCATAGTCCCCATGTTGAGAACATTCATCGCCTCCATAGTATTGGCAACGGCAGTGCTCTTCAACCCCACAACAATCACTTCTTTGTTGGAGTCTTCTCTAATTTTCAAAGCATTGCGATCTCCGTCAGATAAATCATAAATGTCCTCTCCGTAAACCTCCAAGAATGATGTTGAAACTTTGAAATCAATTAGGGAGACTGATGACTGCGCCGTGGTGGCATTGTTGTCATTACGAGACTGGAGCAATGCACTCTCGGATGCCTCCCTTCTTTGTACCAATGTAGCAAACATATCGGACATGAATCGAGGAATAAGGCCATCGTTGTCGCTTAGGTTTCCCCCACCTTGCAGGTTCTCGACGAATGTCCCTCCCGCTTCGCTTCCCACTGTGTGCCAGAATCGCAAGATGAGTGGACTTAACATCATTGACAACTATCAAAATGAGACACCACATCAATAAAACACGGCATAAACTTACTCGTATAAGTCTTCCCAGCCCCCGTCTGCCCATACGCCAAAATGGTGGCATTATACCCGCCCAAAAATCCGTTCAACAGCACCGGAGCCTCCGATCTATAAAGGTCCGATTGCGTCACATTGGAATGGAAGACGGAATCGTAGGTGAATTTCCGCTTGCTCAACGAGACGGTCCGGTCGAAGGCGCTCCCGACGACGACGGCCTTGCCCCCCTCGGCGGTTTCCTTGGACGTTTGGGGGCGGATGCGCACGCCTACGCGGACTTGGGAGGCGTAGTTGGGGTTTGCTGTCATGATTGCTACCGTTTTTGGTAGTGGTATCCTCGTTATCCTCGTCGCGGTGCCATGGGCGCCATGGTCATGGTCGCCGCGAGATTATTATTTGTGGAGACATCACTTTTCGGTATGATCGTAGGTACCAGTAGGTACCAGTACGGCGCGTGGGTGCCTTTGGGCGGGTGCGTGTTATTGGCATCGCCAATAGATAACGAAAAGCGAGAATATCTTATTATTCAAGGTGAAAAATAGGTTAATGAATCGCCAAAATTCAACAGCCCGCGACAAAAAATGACCGATAACAGCTATGGTACCATAGCCACAAGCAACTGCCCGCCAATCAACAGCAAATCAACATCAACAGCAAACAACAACTTCGGACTTCAACCAACAACAATAACGAATCAACGACAACATTTTTTCATCTTGCATCCTATTGCATCACGAGGACAGCTGCATATCGGCATTCTAGCAGGCGCATGATGAACGCAAGCAATGGGAGAAGGAGAGTAAACCTGAGCATCGAGAACGAAAGAGTGCAACGAGAAATTGTCAGACAAAAGCAAGCTGCATTAGTCTTCATTGTATTATTAATCGCATGTGCCGTGGCTGGCCATTTCCTCCTGCAATATATGATCGACAGCGTCAAGAGCAGAAATAATAGTCAAGGTATTTCAAGTGAAGATATTTAATTTTAAGGAAGGATGATTTCATAAAATGAGCTCTGGAACGAAGTCCCTTCTTCTCCCCAGGCTCGAGGGAGGCTAGAGCACAGGAACATAAAAGGAATGGATTGCACAATTCATTCTAGAATGGGAATGTTCAGTAGAAACTCGCAATGGTCAACTATGAAGGTGGGAAAATAAACCAATGAGGCCATGATTGAGAATAAGTTCCTAGACTAAACTTTTGAAGTGAGTTCATCAGGTCTAAGCTTGTGTACTGGTCATGGAAAGATGAGCTGTGCAGAATGGGTAGCACAAATAATTTTCAAACGTGATTTTGGGCTAAGCCCAATCAAAACCAAATACGTCCTAATAGATTTCGGACCACCTATGCAAAAACCTGCGGTGTTGCACTTTGCTCCAACACCTTTCGCCCCCATTGAGTGCTTCAAGTAATCAGGGTCACTTTTTCTTCAAAAACCATTACTCCTGCAGATGAATTATATCAACCAGCATAAGTGACTGCCTATCAAATTCTGGAAGTTATTCAACATTCGTCAGGCAGATAAGAAAGCACGTTTCATGTGTTGTAACAATTGACAATAGACTTCCTCAAAGGTATCAACAGCGCTCAGTAAAAAGAGCATCATCCTCCATTCCCGCACTCCTGTAAATCTCGGCAATCTTCCCCCGAATCTCTCCATATTTCTGCCCCGTCAAACATGCCACATCCAACAAGTAATTCGCATCCTCCATAGCAGCTTGTTTCGGAGACTTATCACCACTATTATCCTCGCGTTCGTGCTCTTTAATCTTCTCATACATCTCCAGCATTTTGGCAAGTGCGTCTCCGTCGGTGCCATCATCTCCGTACCCCGCCATTTTGGAAATTTCTATAATGTCCCTACGAGTGAGTCCCATGGAAGGAATAGGCATCCTCAAAGTCATGCGCGCGGCGTCACGGCATTCCTCCGCTCGTTTCGGCAACGAACCCAACAATTTGGCATAGAAGACAAAGGTCGAGCCGAACCCGCTAAACTTGCCATTGGAAGCCTCTGCTGCGATGAGCGAACTCTCCATATCTTGCCGCGTCAAGTGTTGATTGGACATGGTTTCGTAAAGGTCGGGAAACGGTCCCACGCGCAATAAGACATACTTGTCCAATCCATATCCGAGTTGTTCCACGCTCCCCATTTCATAAGGCGTATCCATGGTTGCTTCGATGAGACCCGAGCCTAATCCGTCGTTGTAAATTCCCACCAACCTTTCAGCGTCGGATCCTCCAAGGTTGGCATCAGCGTCGGCAGCAATGCGTCGCATCAAATGCTCGCTATTGAGAGAAAGGAGTCGCATTCCGGGGAAGCCTACCCCACTCTCGACGATGGGCCAGGGAGCTGCAATAGATTGGCTGTCGTAGTCGCCATCGTCGGCGTAGGCTCTTCGAAGGGCGCAAATGACATTGCCGGAGGTTTCGCTCTTGGCAAGCGGCAAAAGATGGGGGTGCAAATCGGTGTATTCGCTGGAGGTTGAGGAAGAGACGGGGATGGGGACGAGATCGCCGTTGCCCTGGTTGCAGCCGACGCTTCCAGGAGCTCCTCGTTCCGACAGAAGGGAGTGGAGGGTCGACAGGCGAGAGACGTTGATTTGTTGCGCATCTTCGTCCGAAGATTGGCTGAAGAGCCGCGATTGACGGTCCAGCAGTGACGAGGATGCACCACTACGATGATGACGTTGGATGGACGAGGAAACGCCGCGTTGGGCGATGGAGACGAAGCACGACGACGGCGCTGACACCGCGAAGACTCGGGGAATTGAGGCTAGTAGCATTGCGGCGAGGTACATCGTTGCTATTTTGTGCACCAGCAGCAGCAGAGGCATTTGTGAGTCCCTCTTTTAATTGCAGTGGCGTGTGCGTGCTGAGCACGAGTTGTGATTGGTTGAGGTTGATCTTCAATTAGCGATTTGAACATGCGAAGATGGTATATGCTTCGCCAATTCCCATGGGCAAATTAGTACTAAGGGAATAAGTGGTGTTGGTGTTGGGTGGGTACCTAGGTACTTTATCGTAGGAGTACTGGGTAATAAATAACATTCCAATAGATTCCAATGCTCAAATAAATTTGTAAATTTTCCCATGAGATAAATCAGAACTGCTAATATAAATACACAACTACTTCCAAACATATATTTAGTTAACCCTACAAGCATCCGCAACACCCAACACCCAACACCCAACACCAAAGAAGAATTCACAATATTCGACGACGCGACAACGGAACGACGGCACCCATCACCAACATTATTTCGCATTCACCTCCATCCAGAGCATTGATCAGCAGAACCACAAAGACCATCTTTCTAACCATGACTTCCTTCTTCGCCTACCTATTAGTTGTCGCCGCCGTGGCGACCATTTCAATGCAAACAGCTTATTCATTTTCACAGCCACACTCCGCCCCCAGAATCAGAATAGCATCCACTTCCCTATATTCCTCGCCCGCCGACACCAAGCCCCCCACCGACGAAGCCGCATCCACCTACGAACCTCCCGAAGATGCCATCATAACCATCAAGTCACCGGCCATGGCTCGCCTCGTCGAACTCAAAGATAAACGCGACACCAACCCCAAAGACCCCGTGGATCCATCATCTCCCCTCGTATTGCGAATGGGAGTCCGTAATGGAGGATGCTCCGGCCTATCCTACGTGATGGACTTCTCGACCGAATCGGATATACAGGATGATGACGAGGTGGACTCCTATGATCAGGAGGGCATTCGATGCGTGGTCGACGCCAAGAGTTTGTTGTACCTGTACGGATTGGAATTGGATTATTCGGATGAGTTGATTGGAGGGGGGTTCAAGTTCTTTAATCCGAATGCCGAGGACAGCTGTGGTTGTGGAAGCAGTTTTGGCGTGTAAAGGGAGGAGTTTCGTTTATGACTCATGTAGAAAAGGGATAGGGTTTCTTCGGGGGATGGAGTACAATTTTGCCAGGTGGAGGATGGAGTTGAATATGATGTGTGTCTGTCGCAGATATCAATCGATATTGTTATTGTGTGTGAGATTAAGGGAAGTCATGAGAGTTGCGGGAGAATTTTTGGGGTGTAGAGGGTGAGGGGATGGTTTATCGGTGATGGTGATTAATGGAAGGGAGGAGATCCTCTGGGAAAACATATCGATTTGCCAATATTGGATATGAAGTTGATTTGTGAAAGGATTGTCGAGGATAGGAATTGGATGGAATGATAAACAATTGCCTATCTACATGCTCCCAAAATTGCACGCAATTGGTAGGTAGGAGTACGCATGACAAGAAAATTAAGCAACAGATGGCACATAAGATAACTCTCTCTTTGACGAATACCGTAAAGAGAGTTTTATTTCATACTCGTGCATTTATTATTTATTTATTGATAGGGGAGGGGGGACTTTTCTAAATAGATAAAAAGTGGATGTCGCTTGGGGCTTTGTCTTTCTCTTCTCAAAAGATCCATCTTTCATTCTTGAGATGGCAGTAAATGAACATGATCGTGTATGTATGAACTATTATATTATCCACGGAAATCTTGTAATTCAGAGGATTAGTCAGTTGCTGACTTTCCAAGAACAATGGAATCCCATGCATCATACAAGCACAGTGCTGACTCTTTTGTAAACACTGCGGTATACTGAAGTAATAATATGCAACCAAAACCTATCCCAAGACCAATGGCAAAAAATACGTTCCATGTACCTTCTTTGCCAAGTCCAAATACCAACTACTGCATGATTCATACTGAATATCGAAATGCTATGCACAATCCAAAACCTGAAGCATCATCTAACTTCTTCCCATCTGCCCGTAATGTGGTTGTAGCACTGATAAGTTAGGATTTGACCAATTTGCCACCTGTCTTCTTAACGCGGCCTACTTCCCCTGGCAAAGGCTTTCTAAAGGAAGCACAAAACAGCTGTGATTGATGCTTTTGCAAATATCGAACCAGATCGCCCAGTTGGGAGAGTGTACGCCGGGACTGGTCTTCCATGGTAGGGGATTGCACAACAATGCCTGGCAGTCTCACGAAGAGCCGCAATAGGTGTTCACACCCATATACTTCGGACATGCGGTCCGGAAGGAAGTTGACTGGTGGGGCTTTTGCATTAATGTTGCTCAGTGTGGCCAGCGATGTCACTGATGCGGTCGTGCTGGTGTCAGTGACAACAGCAGGAGATTGGACACGGCATCCAGGTGGCAGTTTGGCTTCCTTCGGCAATGCCCCGGGCAATGCCAACAGCTCCATTTCAGTTGGTGCACTTCCATTGGTGATTCCAGACTGGAGGCTGGCTTCCTCGTTGTTCAATTTGTACATCGGCTTTGGCGATGCAGCGCTCGCTGCAGCAATGGCTGCAGAGTTTCGACGCTGAGCGAGGATTTGTTTGCGCAAAGAATTGTACTGGCCGCGTTCCTCGTCGAAAAGCAAATGAGCTGATAGTGCCTGGTCAAAGAAGCGGGCGATGCTTTCTACCATATCAACCCAGTCTTTCCCTAACTCTGACGTCTTACTGTCCACACCTTCCTGAATTTGCATTTTATCACCTCCTACCTCGGCTGACGGCTTCTTATCATCCCCACTGCTCTCCACTTCATTTTGCTTCCTCAGGGGGGCAAGCTTACTCTCCAAATATTGATTCAATGCCTCCCTCACAGTAACCTTTGATGGTATGCTATGTACACTACCGCATTGAGTAAGCACCTCCCATTCGTCTACCAAAATCTTTTTGAGGTTGAATGGTATTTGCAACCGGTCCGAAACAGAACGCTTGCGTTTCATCTGAAGTCCATCTTTGCGTAGTTGAAATTGCTTTTGGAGATTTTCCTTGG
>JALLAS010000121.1:0-18442 GCA_036939415.1 Detonula confervacea | reverse complement strand
AATTGAATGAACTGTTTTCACTCACTTATTTGCAAGTAATAGTTCACTTCTCCGCCTATCTCAGAGGAAATACCTAATGCGGGCCGCTGGTATTAGCTGCAAATGATTGAAATACTCAACAAATAAAATACCAGTTGATACAACCGATTTGATGATGTGGATACCACAGTGCTCAATGGGTAGATGGTGGTCTAGCTTCGACATATTTGCGCACAATTCAAAGCAATTCACACTAAGAGTTTAGAGGTATATTAAAACAACAATATTAACCGTTATGTATAAACAATCCCTTCTATCACCTCTCCCTCTTCTTCAATTTACACATGCTGGGATGACTGCGGATCTCTTCTTGTACTCGGTCTCAAAGGGCTTGGTGGCTGCCTCTTTGGCGGAGACGAATACCCAACTCCTCCTGTAATTGGTCTTGCTTGTTTGGAGTATTGCTGTGACTGTTGGCCTCCGCTATTAAAGCTGACACCACTGTGGTGACTCCTTGCTGCGTCACTCCTTTGCATGGCTCTCACCACAGGATCTTCTTGATGGCCATACCTTGATTTATTGTCAGGCGAGTTTGGCGGAGATGTTCTGCGGAATGGCCTTGCACTGTTTGGCTTGGACGAGCCTACTCGCATGCCTGCTGCTACGTTCACGCCACCCTTGTAATCAGTATGCAAGCCCTTGTAATTGGTATTCGGCGAAACTTTAGAAGTCCTGTCGCCCATACAATTTTTCATGCGGGCAATATCCTGTTGAATCAAAGCGTTCTTCATCTTGAGATCATTCAGCTTCTGATTGCACTGCGAAACATCTTCATTGTCTTGTGCTTGAGGCTGAGCACCTTGAAATTTTGTGGCACTATTTGGTCTTGTTGACTGATGATGCTGGGTCGGAGATGAGTAACGCTGCCTTGCTTGAGCCATTCTAGCAGAAGGATCTTGGGGTTGAGATCTCGATGAAGGATCTTGGGGTTGAGGTCTCGATGGAGGTGATCGGCCCTGTGAGGGTGAGAGCATTGGCTTGTCCTTGAACTGTGGTGCGGGAAATGCTCCAACATTATCAATAAAGTTGCCTTCGGAACGTCCTCCACTGAAAAGAGACTTGCTCGTAGACGTGTGATCCATTGCTGAGCGTGCATTAGTGTACCTGGTATGAGTATCAACTTGAGTTGGTGGTGATGCAACTGGCTGAGTTTGCTGCTGGTTAGCCTGCTGTTGCTGTTGCTGCCTTGGCTGCTGCTTGCTCGCTCGCCTCTTTTGCCTCATAATGTTGTTTGATTTGTTCATGGAGGGTTGCCCTCTCAGCTTCACTGACCTGTGGGCAGCCAAAAAGGAAGTGGTTGTTACTGCAATGGTAACACAATTTGGCGGGCTGTTCTGTTGCTTTTGGTGGTGCCACCACCGCTGCTGCACCCCCAGCTTTGTTGCTGGGCTGTTTCTCCCATCATCTGGGGACACTTTGTCCTGCGTCACCTCTGCCCGTCCCGCCGCGACCAGGTCCTGCTCTGCCACAACCAGGATCATCACGGCCACGGTCTGCACTCTTTTGTTCCTTATCAGGAATTTTGGGGCCTGACTCTGGTTGTTGTTCCTCCTCCTTGCCTAGTTGCATGCTGACCAGTCTTTGGAACAATATAGGCATAAGCCTTTTTATTGTTCCAGGAATAGAGTGTGGCATGCAGTTGAGATCATTGATGACCCAATTGTTTTTACTTTAGCTTTAATGCCTTTGTAGATAACATTGCTCAACCGTTGAAATGCATTGCTGCTTGGTATTGAGTAGCAGCCTTTGTTACATACAAAGTCCATTAGTCCTTGTTATTTCTGTCACTAAAGCCGATACTATCCTCTACTGCAAGGATTGTTGCTACTGCTTTGGTTGCTCGGACATTCAAGTTGAGAGATTCACATACCTGAACTCTTGCTTTGATTTCACTAAGATATTTTTCTAGTGTCATGTTTTTCCGCTGGACGCTGAAGTAGAAGTAGAGACTATTCTCTGCTTCCACTAGCTCCATCATATACTGCTTACTTCCATCTTTGTGGAATGTAATGTTCTGTAGCAGTTTGATGAGGGCCAGGCCATCCTGGTCCTCTTCTATTTTGTTCCACATGCCAATTCCCTTGAGTTTGGCTTTCATGTTTGGGGTACAGTGCTGGATGAAAAGGTTGAAACCTTTCTGGTTGTTTTCTTCCCAGCCATCTTCTGCATGTGCCACTTTGTCATGATCACGGTCATAAACTTTTGCTTTGCTTCTGATCTTTTATTCATCTTCTGTTAGTTCTGTTGGAAACTTCAGATACGGTTTGGTACACAATTTATAACCTTTTGAAAGCTACTCTCTGCCATGATTTAGCATCACGCCCATATGCTCTACGAGCATGAACACTCATGTCCTAAAATCTACTTAGTACATCCCTCCACCAAAGTCAAAAACTACCTCTTCCCTCCCAGGATTTGGACCATTCATCGATTTTGTTATTGTCATTATTGCTTTTTCGGTTTCGGTAGCTGGAAACTGCCTCCATCTTTGGTTTTAAGTAATTCACCATGGTTTTTAGCCTTTTGACTAGGTTGGGTTCTGTGTGGATTGATTTCATTGATTTTGTTCAATCTATCCAGGNAGCAGTGTTCATGCCGTTGTTCATGCCATTGTTCATAACGGCGTTCGTAGCAGTGTTCATGCCATTGTTCATGACATTGTTCATGTTCATACCAGCATTCATACCCGCCGAGGTAGGCTGGTTAGCCTGTTGTTGCTGTTGCTGTTGCTGTTGCTGCCTGTTTTGCACCATATTCATGGTAATTTGCTGCATGCTATTGTTGTTGATGGCATTATTCATGATGCCATCATTGTTGCCCATTGCACCATTGTTCATATTCATGTCATTGTTTATGCCATTGTTCATAGCAGTGTTCATGCCGTTGTTCATGCCATTGTTCATAACGGCGTTCGTAGCAGTGTTCATGCCATTGTTCATATTCATACCAGCATTCATACCCGCCGAGGTAGGGCTGTACATCATATTCATTTGTCCAGCTTGCTGCGTTGCCGCAGTCAAAGGCGACAATAACATGGGCGACATACCGGCCATGCCATTCATGGAGTGGTGGTGACTGGGCGACAGCGCCATCGGACTGCCCGCCATTCCCAAACCTCCTCCCATCCCCATCCCCATGCCTACCCCGCCCACTTCAGCATTACCAAAGTATTGCGGAGACAAGGGTTGCTGGGAGTACTGGGCTATATTCGCCTTGGCCACATTCTGCTGATGCTGCGCCACTTCCACCTGTAGCTGATGCTGCGCCACTTCCACCTGCAGCCTTTGGCGTGCCTGATCGAGCAATGCCTGTTCTCGACGGAGCTTCTCCGCTACTTCTTCCTCGATGCTGATCGACTTCTTTTCTTTTGCACGAGGAGTGGTACTTCTTTCCTTGACTTCTCTTGCGGGAGTCTCCAATCTGGGCTTTGCTGCTGCCACCGGAGATGCCGGCGGCCTGTAAGTCTCCTTCGTGGGAGACGCCGGCGGAGTCGGCTCCTGCCTGGTCTCCGCCTTGGGACTCTCCGCCTGCGGATGACTGCCGTCATTGTTCGTGGTGGCGGCCTGCTGCTGCTGATGCTGCTGCCTTTTGGCACGATCGCGCACCATCGCCTTGAGCTGACTCTGCAACTCCGCCACGGACTTCTTGGCTCGATCGAAGGAGGAGGCGCTGCCCTCGTCGGAGTTGCTCGGAAAGACATGGTTGTTGTTGTTGTTTCGTGATTGATTTTGACTTCCTTGTTTGCGCGTCGAGGAGCATATGAAGTTGGTCCGGGGCGCAAAGTCATCCTGGTTAGTGTTAACAACGTCGGAATAGGCATTGCTCCTAGGCGATATGGTTGGTGGGTGAGATGCTCGCTTATTCTTTCGCGAAGTTGGAAAGACAAAGTCCATGAGACCCGATATAGAACCGCAACCGCTACCCTCGGTGGGATCATCCCCTTCTTTCTCGTGAACAACTCTATAATGCCCATGCGGAGGACCAGTGTTGGGAGGTTGTTTGAAGTGATAACCGCTCCCTCCCGGAGGAGGAGGATCCTTCAGAAACTCGCCGTGCTGCTGCATCTGCTGCACCCCCCCACCTCCCACCATGATGGTATCGCGATGAGCCTGAGCCTGCATGGCCTGATACTCCTTATCAATCTTGAACATCAACTCATTCCCTTCGTAAGCACTATTGTAATGAGCAGTCTCGGCAATATCCTCGTCCGCTTCATTGTTGTTGTTGTTAATAGCAGCAGCAGCAGTAGTAGTTGTAGGTCCCTTGTGATAAAACAAATTCCTCTCGTTCGCCACCGCCGCCGGAGCTTCCTTCGCCTTCGCAGGCTCGGCCTTTGTATTGTAAACATAAACCACCTCGTCCTGGGGATGGGTACCGCAGCCAAAGAGAAAGCCGACGTCGTCCGCGGTTTGGCATACGCAGCCCTTGTTTTGGAGGGCGCCTTCTAGGACGAAGTCGCCGTCGTCGACGTCGACGGCGTTGTGCAAGAGGGAGGAGTTGGCTTGTTCGGGGGAGGATACCCTCCTTAGATTTGGGGAGGATACCTTCATCGGATCGGCGCCAAAGTTGTTGGGGCTGGCGGGGCCGGTGGCGGTACGGTGCAGGGGCGAGCTTAGCGGAGGGGCTCGATCGAAGCAAGGACTGAGGGGTGGTGGTACTACTACTCCGTGATTGTGAATCGGAGAGCGTTGCATGGGCATGTGCATGTGCATCGGCATACGGAACTGCGATGGACTGCCGACGGGAACGCGCTCGGGCCGCCGTTCGTCGTATGCTCCCTCGTGATATTGGTTATTCAATACGTGATCCATGTGCAGTCCGTGGATCACGTTCGCATCGCCGCCGCCTCGTAGCTCCTCGGCCTGTTGTTCCTTGGATTGCTGCTGCTGCTGCTGATGAGGATGGTGATAGCTCGGCGGTCCCATCTCATGTGGTTGTTGTTGTTGCGGCGGCGCCTTCTTCTGCATGTTGTATCGCTGCTGCTGCTGCTGCCTCTCGACCAATTCCCGAATGTGCGGATGGATCTGCTGCGATTCCGCCAAGGAGTTGGACGACGACGGAGGCGGAGCAACCTGCTGCTGCTGCTGCTGGCCCTTGGGATGAGAGTGCGGGAACAACTCCGCCGCCCACGAATTGGCGCTCGACGAAGAAGATGCCGAGGGCACGTCCGAGGGCGGTCTCGTCCGCGACGCCGCTCCGCTCGGGTAGTAGTAGTTGTTGCTGCTGTCGTTGTTCCGATTTTGTCGTTGACGAAGGGAGGAAGGGGATGCCATCGATAGCGGCTGCGTGGACGCTCCGCCCGGAGGGCGGTTGAGCTTGCGTCGAAAGTCGAAGGAGTCGGTGATGGCGCTTCCGTCGAGGGGACCGCCGCCGCCGTTGACGCGGCTGGATGCTGCCGCCGAGTCCCGAGGGGGACTGGGATTGGTGCTCGGTATTTCAACGTTGTAAGGCGGCATGATTGATTGATTGATTGATTGATTATTGATTGTCTGAGGACGATCTTGGAACGATTCTGCCTGCCCTTTCCCCGAAATGCGATCCCGTCTGTTTTACTTTTAACTGCACTACCGTGAACTGCGAATTATTGTCCAGCTTTCATTAGTATCGTATTGCACTGCTAACATCGCCATTCCTTTGCTATGCGTTTGCCATTCCTGCAATACTGTACTTTCCTTCCTGTGTTGGTCGATTATCGGTTCATACATCTGACCCGTCAAAATTGGATGCACAACAGCTTTCTCTCCTGTCCTTACGATGATGTTGATACTTACTTCTACCTACGGTACTGGTAGGTGATACTCTCAAGTAGATATCGTAGCATCGGCGGCGCCATGATGGCAAAGTATGGTACGATATTGGCGTCTCATCGGACCAAGCACACGAGGAGAGAAGTTTGTTTTGACCGGTTTCTCGAATTTTGGCGACTTTTGATGCTAGTTTAGACATTCGTGGTAGGCGGGTCATTGCTAGAATTACGCAGATCATAGAGTGATGTGACAGCTATTGATTTCCAGTGATGTGATATCCTCTTGTAGTCATATCTCTAGTCAGACTTTCAGAATAATTGTAATAGTTCCTCCGTAAGAATAGGTGAGACGTGAGAAGTTATTTGCGAAGGAAAGGCCATATAAGTCTTGGATCTATGTGATCACACGTTTAGACCAAACGACTAATTTCTCGCTTCTCGAATCTGACTCGCCACTTTTTGATGAGGAAGTCCACTCCCTTTCTTTTGTAAAAATGTGAGATTACTTTTCGACTCAGATGAAAGCGACATGCCTCTGACGTATACTGACGTCATCCAACATTCAGTTTAAGATTCATCTTGTCTAAATCCGTACTAATTGCAATAAACATCAAGTCACAAGTCACAAAGACTGTCGTTTCTTCCGTGACGCTCCCGCCTTTTTGTTGAAGAGATCCTTTCTGTCGGAAATACCCAGGTGGTGAAGAAACAGAAGGGGTGAAACATTAACCAATTTGGGTCAAAATGGTTGATTAGTTTTGGCTAGATTGAATGTCACTTTACTACTATTTACAATTATTCTTTGGGACTCCTGAGTCAGACAATCATTTTTTCAATAGTACCCTTCGCAAATAGTAGTAGTGCCACCCCTATCGCAACAACAGGCTTGTGGAAGCCATGAACCATGGCGGCGATGAATGAACTAATGATACATAAATAACGGCAGTATTGTTTTCCTCTTTGAATTTTGCATTGATGCTCCAACGCCAAACTGGCACAATAATAGAGCACAGATGAGGGAAAGATAGCCGCGGCCCTTTGACATCACGAATAGATTTCATAGAGCAAGGTTGATTGGAAGAACTCCTCCTCTTGGCTGAATTGTAGACCAGTTTTGTTGCACATATAATTAGCCGAACCCCAAATAAAAAAGAGAACCATGGCGATGAGAACATCGTTCCTCGTGGCAGTGGTTGCCCACAGTCAAATCATTGGAGGTCAGAGGTGAGTACAATGCAAACCCTGTTGAAACTGATTTCATTTGCACTGGTTCGATGGCGTCTAATATGCCTCATATTTCGTCCATGAACTCTGTTCTTATGACATCTCCACTCTTCCTCGCGCCTCCATCGCCCTGGCAGTTTTCTCTTTCCGCGTCGAGCCTCCACTCTTGCCAAACGGCCCAACCATTTGCCCCCAACAATCGAATACGAAAGAGCAAGCTATGTATACACCGCCTCCTCGCTCTCCGTCAAAAAGAGAGGCAAGCGAGAACAGGCCATCCTAGACGGAAGCGAGAGCATAGACGAGGGATTCCAAATCCAATTAGAAGCCACCGCCGCAGACGCAGAATCACCCGAATTTAGTAGCAACACGAACATTAACAACGACCCACAATTAGGCCACGATCCTCATCACAACTATCCAAAGGTATTCCTCCAAGCCGACAAGCTCGGCCGTTCCGCCCACAACCAAATATTGCGCATCCTACCCAAACAAAAGCCGTTGGTCTCCTCCACCCCCGAATGGAAGCGTCTTCAACGCCACGCCGCCGAGGTCATCATGCCATCCCATTTGCGCGACATGGTGCAAGATCCGGAGCGATGCGATGCCATGTACGCCGAGCACGATGGGGTATACTTGGATTATTCGCGGCAGCAGGCAACGTTGGAGACGATGGATTTACTCTTTGATTTGGCGGACAAGCAGGAGTTGGAGGCGAGGATTAAGGGCATGTTTAATGGCGAGAAGATCAACTTTACGGAGGATAGGGCGGTGTTGCATACGGCGTTGAGGGCCTCGAAAGAAGAGGTGGGGACGGTGTTTGTGGATGATTTGGACGCTATTAAGGAGGTGCATGATGTGTTGGATCAGATTAAGACCTTTACAGAAGCGTTTCGGTCTGGACAGATTACGGGATACACCGGTAAACGCATGAGGAACATTGTTTCCGTGGGTATTGGGGGGAGTTATTTGGGTCCAGAGTTTTTGCATGAGGTATTGAAGACTGAGGCGGAGGGGATTAATAGTTCATTGGGCTACAGTTTGAGGTTCTTGGCCAATGTGGACCCTGTGGATGTTGAACGGACCTGTGCCGATTTGGATCCTGAGGAGACTTTGATCATTGTGGTTTCGAAGACGTTTACTACAGCTGAGACCATGTTGAATGCCAGGACCATGAGGCAGTGGTTGTGGGATTTCATGGGGGACGATATTGAAGTGGTGAAGAAGCATGTTGTGGCATGCTCATCTGAATCGTCATCTGAGAGTGTCAAGGAATTCGGAATTGATACGGAGAACTACTTCTTTAGGTTCTGGGATTGGGTTGGGGGGAGGTACAGTGTATGCGGAGCTGCAGGTGCTGTGCCTATTAGTCTGTTGTATGGGTTCGATTTGTTCGAGAAATTTTTGGAGGTGAGTATTTATCTTAGTATTGTTCAAAAAGCTTTTGTGGGTTTAGTCAACAAATGCCTAATATGTCCAATTGATTTCACTCCTTTGATGTTCTGTTGATGTTGAATGATTACAGGGGGCAAGATCAATGGACCAGCATTTCCTCAATGCGCCTATGAAAAAGAATATTCCCATCATTATGGGCCTGCTTGGTGTTTGGAATTCTTCATTTATGGGTTACAATTCTCGCGCATTGATCCCATATGCTCAGGCATTACTGAGACTTCCTGCGCATATCCAACAGCTGGATATGGAGGTACGTCGACTTGTTATTCCATTTGCAGGGTATCGCATTTCTTTGAATGTGCTCAAATTTCGCTGCTCTTCACATGTCTCCTCAGTCAAATGGAAAAAGAATAAATAAATATGGTGTTGAAATTGATTACCCAGTCGGTGAAGTCGACTTTGGAGAACCTGGAACCAACAGCCAGCATTCATTCTTCCAGCTCATTCACCAAGGACAGACAATTCCTGTAGATTTCTTGGGATTTGTACAAAGCCAGCATGATTTACTGATGGACAATGAGAAGCTATCGTCGCATGATGAGCTCATGGCCAATTTCTTTGCACAACCTGATGCCCTCGCAAATGGCAAAACAGCCGATGAGGTACGCGCAGAGGGCTGCCTGGAGGAACTTGTCCTACACAAAGTATTTGATGGCAACCGCCCTAGTAGTTCATTGCTCTTCCCGCAGCTCTCAGCATATGTCACTGGACAAATATTGAGTCTTTATGAGCACCGAACGGCAGTGCAGGGATTCATTTGGGATCTCAACTCATTTGATCAATGGGGAGTAGAACTAGGAAAGCAATTGGCTCTTGACGTCAAAGAGCATTTGATGGAGGCACGAAACAATGAGATTGGTGATCATGAGATTATTGCTGATAACCCAGCAACTTCCAGAATAATGAACTATTATGTTGAGAATAGTGCTGATGCTGTGAGAGGTGATGGGTCAAGTGTCACCAGCGCAACCAGCGTCACTAGAAAAACTCACATGGATCACTTTCCGCCACAGATTCATGATCTTGGAGGACACACTGGGAGGCTTTCATAGATTTTACCCGATTTTTGTTTATGTCGTGTACCAGACAAAATATTAATACATAACCGTTGTGTATTAACAATATGATTATCATGTCCAATTTGGCCTTTGCACATTGTGATCTATCTGGCTGTTGCCAGGGTGGCTATCTCATCTTCTACCCCTCGTCTGAAGATGATGAGGGATGAGCATCAATACGGGGGACTATTCCTGTCTGACACGGTTTTCATGGTTGTGTTTAGATGTAGCTTTATGAATAATGGAAGAGCTATCTAGATGGATACCTACCTAGCTATCTGCCTGGTTGTATTTTGTTGTTGTTGTTGGCGGGTTCTGGTTCTGAACATCAACGTCGCAGTATCTTCATGAGAATAGTTCATGGGGAATATAAAGTGGAAGACTTCTTCCATAAAACATCTAGATAACGAGTTGATTTTTATTTGATAAACTCAACCCTGTGAGATATTCCCTTTCTTAACGCGCGCACTGACATCATTCATGGTGATTCATGGATATGGTAGGTACGATCTGGTACGATACGATATTCATCACTCATCGCATGCATCTGCTGCGTGAGAGATGATGGTGAGACATCATGCCTGCCACGCGCTGCAGGTACGATATCGTATCTATTCATGCAACAACTTCTTCAACTCCTCTTGCAGTACGATAGCTGATAGCTTGCATTTTGCAGTCGAGAGCTTTTCCTCCAAAGCATTAACGAAAGGCCCCAGTTTTGCCTAGCCTTTGCACTCCTAAAGAAAAGTACAACATGCATAGCAAGAGATCCATCAGCGCTTTCATCTTAGCGGTGCTAAGCCCATGCGTTTCTTCGTTTGCTCTCAACGGCAGCACTCTCCAGCAAATCTCGATCCTACCGACAGGCGCAAATAATATCCGGCAAAACAATGTAAACCTCCAAATGTCCGCCAACCCCGGCGATGATGAAAAGAAGAAAGAAACAACCTGGGATCGAATCACTGGTCCCAAACTGTTCAAGACCGTCACCAATTGGAATGGGATACACAGTGTACCCCTCGTGCCCCTCCGAATCATTACCGGACTCTTGATGGTCCACCACGGTAGCGAGGGTGGAGTCGGTCCTGCCAATTTGGGCACGCCCGAATTCCAAGGATTCATCGACTACATTATCACACCATACTTTTCCTTCCTCCCGGGATCACCCGAGTTCTGGTCTGCAATTCATGACTATGCGGAATTCTACGGTGGGATATTATTTGCAATCGGATTCCTCACTAGGCCCGCTGCATTATCACTCTTGATGACGATGTTATCTGCAGTGTACTTTCATCTTTCTTCTTCGGGTCTGCAGGGATTTCCTTTGGGCCATGTGTCGAATTACTCGTATGATTTCGAGGAGCCGATGTTGTACGCATTGATCTTCTTGATGTTTTGGTTCAATGGTGCTGGGCCACTTTCTGTGGATTCTGTAATTTACAGCGCCATTTCAGAGGAGGAAGACGAGTGATCACAACTAAACGAGGAAAGGAAGCAATGTTCGAATGATGATGCCATGAGAGGTTCAGTGATTACACCAACAATAAGCTTTAGAGTTGAATAGGTAGCCGTGGTAAACGCTATGTGCCAAAATTCTTGATGCAAGCTGAATCATATTCAATAAATTTATTTGGTCATGGCCGATTTTTGCATCTACGAAAGGATGCTAAACTGCTCCATTCGATTGTCAGCTTACTAACCAATTGTTCGTACAGCAAACAAATGTATGTCCACAACAAGTGCATCTATCATCACCATAATCCAATTCGGTTACACTCGAGTGATATCCTATATCCTCCACCAATTGAAGCGCCCACAGTACCTACTCTGACATGACCAACTGAACTTTCATTGTAGATTTCAACAGTGCAAACTCCAAAGCCTCCCTCGCCTGACTCAGAGGAAATGACTTTGTAATGTATTTCTCCATTCTCAATGGTGGAATACCAGCATTCTCAATCGCCTCGGTAGAATTCTTCTCTAACAAGTCTAGCGCTACATCAATTGGCCCACATCTACTTCCAACGACACTTAGCTCATCAATAACGATGGGTGCAGAATGGAATCCTTTCACTCCCGCTGCGCAAGTTGACTTTAGAACAAGCTTTCCCATGGGACGACACAGAGACATGGACAATGTAAGTCCATTGGGATTACCAGTAGCATCAATGACTACATCGTATTGATTCATGTGATTGGGAGATATTTGCTCTTGCTTATCATCGCTGTAGCAACTAGAGACAAGATGTGTTTGCACTCCGCTTTCTTTCACCAGATCCAATTTGTGCTGGTGTTTCCCAAAGAGAGTGGGCGGAGGAGGTGCTTTTTGGTCATCGGTGTTGAGACAACAACGAAGGTATTCCCTCCCCAATATTTCAGCGACGCATAATCCCAACTTCCCATCGCCGAGAACAGCCACGCGATCACCTCCCCTAGTAGCAGCACTGGCAGCATTATCAACGTATCGAAAGTTGACCAACCCCTGCTCCACCACACGGCAGGCGGCAGCCAATGGTTCTGCGAAAACTGCAATCTCATCCGGCACATTTTCCGGAACTTGATGCAAATTCTGAATCGGCAGCAGCATATATTCACAGAAAGTTCCATCTTGATTTAATATCCCCAGCACGGTACGATTGGGACAATGATTGCGTGCCATTTGGGAATGGCTTTTGTTGTATCCCAATGAGTCATCGCATACACCACACTGAGGATTGTTCATTTGATGGGTGTTATTGCAGCATCCCAGGTTGATATCCCCACAAACTCTCTTTCCCATCCAATGCTCCTTCACGTCCTCGGCAGCATCGTCGTGAAGTGCTACGACTATGCCCACGAATTCATGACCCAGCACTCCAGTGAATCCCATGTAGCCCTGCAATATCTCGAGGTCGGTATTGCATATACCAGCCCTGAGGATTTTAATTAGGGCATAAGTTGGAGCCGGGATGGTGGGTATTGGAACGTCGGTCATGAGTCTACCATTGTCGAGTGGATTAGATGCTTGTGTAGGTGCTGGGATGACGTAGGCCTTCATTGTGGATGGGAGCTAACTCATCTTGCGTAATAATCAGACTGCCGACTAAAATCTGGATCTGACGCTGATGCAAGTATCTGCTCTTAATTATTAACACCAATTGCCAACAACCAATAAGCAAAAAATGATGATGCGATGGGTTACTCCACTGGATTAAATGAATATGAACTCAGTGTTATGATGGCACAATCGTCTACGGCCGTCGGTGCGCGTCTCGCTTTCTGCCATAATCTTCATCTCGCATGCATTGTGTGAGGAGGGGGGGTCCGAGACCCGCCGGCAATTTGTTACACCTATAACAACTCAACCAAAAACGGCAGCGGCTAATCACGTATTCCTACGTAGAATCGTGTAGGCCTGGTACAAAAACAACTCATGTAACGTTTTCCCGGCACCTATCCGGGGGTTTTGCAAGACACACACACTAAAAGAGGTCACCCCTCATATACCAGATTCCCCTCAGCAACCACAGAGTTGAATCTAGGCCACATCTCCTAACCAGTTGTCATAGCCCCATGAACTAGTTAACTATTTGAACATTGTTGTTGATGTGCTTATGTATTCATTGGTTTATCTTAAGTTCCCCTCTGTCAAAATACTACATAGTTGCCTTCATTTGCCCAACAACACTTACAATTTTGCTGTCCTCAATTATCGCGCAAATGTGGGCCCTGCCATAACTGGAATCACCACATAATGCCACATCACAATATTCAGCAAGAGCATTCCTCTTCAACATCCGCACCTTCAACTTATACTTCTTAGTCTCCTTCTTCCACTTCTTGCTTGATTCCTTATCCATAAACCACTTATTGTAGTACTTGTCATAAATCTCCATCACACGATAGCTGCATGAAATATTTGCTGCAGCTGCACCCCTACCAACCTTCACCATCACCATCACAATGGTATCCCTCTTAATAATCACCTCATTCAAACTTAAGGAATCCGCAGCAGGCGAAACAATATCCAGAGCCTTTGCCAACCAACGTTGAACCAATGATTTTGCCTTGCGTGCCGAACTTATAGCTCCGGTGATCTTGCTTTCACCCTCAAGACAAGAAATGGCAAGTAAGACCTTAGGCGAAAGCTCATCGACAGAAGCGATGGACAGCAGTGCACGAAAATACGTCATCAACTCCGCACTACTGTCTGGTCCCTGTTGGGCTGACGATACCGCAGTAGTGCCTTGAGTGGGTGTAACCGCTTCCTTATCAACCACAGTGACATCGTTGGAGTCTGTCACACCCACCTCTTCACCCTGTTCCGAAAGCTCCGTGATTTCCCGGGTGAATTGAAGAGCTCTCTCAGCAACTGATACTTCTGAAGGCTGCTCGACATCATCATCCACAGATTCATCCACCGCCGTATCAACCGTGCCATGAACATCATCGTAGTTGAAAGTTGAAGGCATGTACCGAATGAACTCGTCTCTGAGATCGCCAAGTGAGGTAAATTCACGGCAAAAAGGTGATAACTCATCTCTAGTGACACCAAGAGTTGTCATCAGATGTCTCATCAACTCAGAAGAGTAGGAAATGAGCTCTTGAACTGCTGGCCAGAGTTGATTGGCAACATAGTCTCCAGATGGATCAATATCAACAGTACCATCCATCACGCCAGGGCTGGGATCAACAGAGTAATGGAAGAAGTCATTATATGTTGCCTGATATCCTTTCTGTGGGTCTCGAGTAGGACGAAACATGTTTTTATACATCTGTCTCAAGCGCCGTGATTGCCTTTCTAGTAGCTGCGCACACTCGAGCGTAGTGAATTCTCGAATCATTGATCGCATTAGACCAAAATGATGCTCTGCAGACTCACTTGTACCTCCTCTTGGCTTCGCAAAGTCTGAACACAGGACAAGGAAGAAGAAAGGAATAACCTCCGACACAACATTCCTCTTGGTTATTTCCGATGCTCCGCTAATCGATGTCAACCAAATCATCGAACACCACAAGTAAACTGCTCGATGCCTTGCTGGAACTCCAAGTCCATTCACTGCATGAAGATGTAGACGGATAAAAAAGAGTGTAAGAGATAACACTCCTTTGTCACCACAGGAGGTAGAGCCAAAGGGATCATCAGTTTCTTCAAGCTTTTCGATGGTCTTGACTGATACCAGCTTCAACACCAATAGGTCAGATGCAAAATCATTTGGTCTCCATAAATCCATCGAAACACCGGCTAGACGAAGAAGGTCTGCATCCAAGACATACCTGCCAATGGTGCGTCCAACAGTTCCTCCACCAGCAACAATTTGATAGCGCCATGACTTCATATTGTGATTAGGATCAGTTGAGCCTAGATGATTAATCTTGCATGACAAGAACTGACAGATTGTCCTCATCACATGACGACTCTCACAAGAAACACCATCAACGGTATAATTAGCAAACCTCCCACGGCCGGACCGCGAAGCTACTACGGCTGATTCTTCCATCTCCTTGATGAAGTCATTCGATTCATTGTTAGACTGTGGGCGGACAGCCACAACTTCAAAGGGTGATACACCAGTTGGAGTTCCCTGGAATGTCATCACTGTCATCTTGACCTCACTTGCACAAGAAATCTTTCCGAGGACTTCATCCTTTCCATTCAAAATTTTGTCAACCTCCGCCTTGGTCTTGTTAGAAATATCAATCAAATGATTGGGGAACGCACCACCAGTGATGGCTGTGAAGCCAGCAGATGCTTCCAACACTTCAGGTACCTTCGTAGCATCGATGGCAAGAGAAAATGCCACTGCTTTCTCACTGTTATTATTCCGACGAGCAATGGCCTCATCCATCCTACTTTTGACGAGAGACCCATCCTCGCCTTCGTCAAGGAAACAATCTTTACGATCCTTGGCGTCCAATCTTCTAATCCAACGATCACTTGGACCATTGAGGTTTGCCGACACAACTTGTGCCGCCTGAGGATCATATGTTTTTAGAAAGCGGTAGAAATTAACAAGCTTCTCCTCCACAGCCGCATTGTTTCCATGTTTCGCCTTGGCCACGGCACCTTTGAAAATGGCGACCGAAAGGCTGCTGCGGAACTCTGGGTTCTTCTTGTAAAGCTCCTCAGCGTCTTGGAATAGAGTGTCAACTCCAGGGGCAGATTCATCACCAATACTCCTGAAGGTCTTGTTGGGTAGACTTTTGTTGAGTTCTATCATGTACTTCCCGTAGTGGAACTGTCCAATTGCCTCCTCCTTCAAGATCATGCCATCCGGTGTAAGTTGCTTGTTGTGATTCCTTGCAAACTTTTCAGCATCTTCAAGGTCGAGTCTGGTTAGGACTTCTTTCTGCCTACGCTCAATACATCGGGTCAATGTAGTACACCAGAGATTGAGATTGACACTTGGGTTCCTTGTGCCTCGTTCACACCTTAAGGCTTTACACGCCTTGCACACCATTCCACCATCCTTCCCTGCAAACATCCCATATCCAGTACATTCTTTTGATACAATTGAGGGCAGACCGCCGTACGAACCATACTCATACTGCTGAGAATCCAATGGTGCCACATATTTTTCACACAGAATAATGTGTTTCTTCTTCTTCCCCTTAAAGGCATTGAACGCCCCAGCACAACTTGTACGCCTGCATAGAGAAAGTAAAAAAAGATGCAATACCAACAATGGAATGAGTTCGATGTATGCAACTGTATGCAACTGGATCCAAACAACAATAAGAACTTACTCAACAGCAAGAGATTCTGCGGACGTTAGGTCGACAACTCCAACATCATCTTCAGTTGTCACATTTGTCAAGTCCACCGTCCCAACACCTCCGGTGATAGCAACAGGAGTAGTAATGACTGCTGCCACTACATCTGCCATCACGGCTCCATCCTTTTCCTTGGCTGCCTTGGGCACATTCTTCTTCTTCTTCACCACCTTGAAAAAGCTCACCATTGGCTTTTGCTGCTTGTACTTCAGGTGCTTCTTCTTTTTCTCTGCTTTAATGTGAGCTAAAGCATCACAATGTTTCTTGGTTTTGCAGTGATCTTTGAATGCACCAGGTGCATACACATGGCGGGACCGTACTTCGCCTTTGTTCTTACCCTTGCCAACACAGATGAGACAAAGTAGAGATTTACCGTCAGGTCGAAGCACACAGTCAGTGTTGCTCTTCATCTCCTCATCCCAATCCTTTCTTCTGTCTGTTCGTATTTTTTTGATAGCAAGAGTTCCGTTGATGATCAGGCTGGGGACAGCAGCACCAACAGCAGTTTCGGTTGATTGTTGATCAGTGATAGTATCATGTATAGGCCCAGCGGTGGGAAGAGATAGAGCAAGATTGCTTGGTGCTTGTCCAACCGCCGGTAGAGACATTCCCATCACATCAGCCATGTTGGTATCCCTCTCATTTGCTGCTACAGCAGCAGCAATGGCGGCATCTGAGTCAATGTTTGGTTGAATATCATCCATGACTGGAGCAATGTCACTGTGTGCATATTGAACAACAATGTAAAGTCAGGAGGATGATAACATATAAAATTGTCAAAATGAAAGTAGATAAATCAACTCACACATCCATGGCATCATTCTCATGTTGTGAGTTAATGATGCCATTTCCCAGGTTTAGAATCTCATCTTCGAATTGACCTATGGTAGAGCAATTGAAGTGCCGGCTCACTGCCAGCTTCTGTTCATCGGAGTACCTCAACCAAATAGCTGTGTTGATGCCATTTCCAACTGGGAGCACAAAAGATGTCCCAGCCGGTACTGTGAGGACAGTTGCTTCAGTTGATGGATGCTCATCTCCATCCTGATCAAGAGTTGGGACCGGGGGGAGTAAGATATCTCCAAGAAGAGCGGTCTCCTCATCCAGCCCCGCATTCGTGGTCTCCTCGTCCTCCTCCGTATCGGCGGTATCCTCATCTTCCCGCGTATCGACAGTCTCCTCATCCATCCCCGTATCGCCGGTCTACTCATCCATCCCCGTATCGCCGGTCTCCTCGTCCTCCGCTGCATTGCCGGTCTCATCGTCCATCTCCGTATCGCCGGAAGGCTTTGCTCTGTATAGAGGAACATTGGCATGGGAGTTGGTTTGTGAGAGAGGCCAGTTGGGGGTTAAAGTAAGGCCATCAATATACTTACATGGCAACTGGATTCGCGGAAGGTCTTACTGGGCTTGCATCTGAGGGGGGATTGGGCCTGGAAGATTGAAGGAGTGGTTGAAGGAGGGGGTGAAAGTTGAAGGGCCTTCTTGTTTGGTGTGAGATTCTGTTTGTTTTGGGCAATAAATGTTTGTTTAGTTGAAGCATTCTTCTCCCCACTGTGTTTTCCCTTATCCTGCGCATCCACTGCCAACAACGGAGCACTAGCATTCCTCCCTCCCTTGGCAAGAACTGCGGTTAATCCTTTGGTGTTTCCGCTGACAGGGGACATACTTCCGGGGAATAGAAGTAGAGGCATCATTGGTGAGTATATTCAGTATTAGATGAAGTATAAGATAAGAAATGACGGTGGCGAGGAAGTAGTAGCTCATCTCGGCAATGGCAGCGATGACAACAACGGAGCACTAGCATTCCTCCCTCCCTTGGCAAGAACTGCGGTAAATCCTTTGGTGTTTCTGCTGACGGGGGATATACTTCCGGGGAATAGAAGTAGAGGCATCATTGGTGAGTATAATCAGTGTTAGATGAAGTATAAGATAAGAAATGACGGTGGCGAGGAAGTAGTAGCTCACCTCGGCAACGGAAGCACTGCCAACAACGGAGCACCAGCATTCCTCCCTCCCTCGGCCGGAACTGCGGTAAATCCTTTGGTGTTTCCGCTGACAGGGGATATACTTCCGGGGAATAGAAGTAGAGGCATCATTGGTGAGTATAAGCAGTGTTAGATGAAGTATAAGATAAGAAATGACGGTGGCGAGGAAGTAGTAGCTC
>JALLAS010000120.1:0-18428 GCA_036939415.1 Detonula confervacea | reverse complement strand
GGAAGGACGGAAATTTACTAGCTATGGGCTAGTAAATCCCATTGTGAGGATGTGTCGGCCTCCGATTTGGTGCTCCCGCCATTTTTGCAAAGCTAGTCGAATTAACTAGCGAGGATAAGCGGGGGGACGACCTTAACTATCATCATCGAAAGCAAGTATCGCCGTGCGTGGACAACAAGCGAATCCGCAGTATCGTGTTATTTGCTTCGAACAGTAGATAGGTAGGTAGCAACCTCACGCACATAAATCGATCGTGAGTAAGTGGCTATCTTCTTCTGTGACTATTGATCATGAGGAAGGCATTCCTACAAAGATGCGGCAATAATATCATGCATCTGCCTCGAATAACCAAGCCATCCTCTCCATGGGCCTTTCATGGCGGCATGGTTAGATCAATAATATCATCCCACAACATCATGACGAGTAGCGAAAAGAGTCATTCACCAATGCATCATCATCATGGCGTGGGGATTCGACGATTGATCGGCACGAGCAACCACCGGGCGGGTATCTCCACTAGTTCGCTTTCGGAGGAGGAGATTGAAGAATTGGTCCAGGTGGGAAACAATGTGAAATGTGTATCATGTTGTCTACCAATATTCATATTGATATCATTTTCGCTGCTCGTATTATTCATGTTGATGTATTATTATGTTTCATCTAAAATCCAATACGCCCTTTTATTGATATTCTTATTCTTATTCTTTGCCACCATAACATCATTATGCAATAAGAACTACGGAAGGAAGAAACCCACTTCTGCATCCCTTGAAACATTGCTGAAAACGGGCAGCGGGGAATTATTATCCAAGAATAGCTCCATTATTTTAGATGGGCGGGGGAGACGTGATGATGATGACGAATCATCATCCTCTGCAAAGATGGCGGAAGGAAAACAGGTTCTGATTCAGGTGAGTTTTTCTCATCCTTGAGCCAAATCGGTTTTGCTATAAAAACCCACTCCCGTTTCATTCCTTTACCACATCAAATAGATTGCCAACTTCCTCCGACGAGAGCTGCCAGTACGTCTAGCGCACAGAATCCAAGACCTCTCCTCCGTACCACTGCTACGCGACATGGAATCCACCAAAGCCGTGAAGCAAATATACATTGATTCTCTCCTACAACTCTCCTCCGTTTCTCCCATAGTCACGCCGGAGGAAGAGGAGGAATACGCCCTTGCATTGGACGACTTGTATTCGAAGCATTCCAACGTCTTGATCCAAATGGCAAAGGGAGCGTATGAAATGAGGAAGCACATGAGGGAGGAAAACGATGATGATGATTCTTCTTTGGGAGGAGATGGGCGGGCGACGAATCAATCGTCGGCGCAGGAATTCGAAAGGATGCAGGAATGTCACTCGTTCCTCGACAGGTTCTACATGTCCCGTATAGGCATACGTGTCATCGCCGGTCAGTACCTCGCCCTTCGACACCAACAACTAGATTCTTCCGACCCCGCCAATGATCCCAACGACGACTACATGGGAATCATATGCAAACACACCTCTCCGTATCAAATAGTATTGCACGCCGCCGAGGATGCCACTTGGATGTGCCAACGACGCTTCGGGGGGGATGCGCCGGAGGTGATCGTCAGTGGCAACTTGGACCTTACGTTTCCTTACATTCCGACCCACTTGCATTATATTTTGTTGGAGCTGCTCAAAAATGCCATGCGGGCAACGATGGAGCAGCATTTCGGAAGCAATGGCGAGGAAGGATCGTCGTTTATCGAGACCGACCGAGATATTCCGTCGATCCATGTGGTGATTGCCGATTCGTTGGACAATGAAGACGTGGTCATCAAAATATCCGACGAAGGCGGCGGCATCGCTCGGAGCAATATGAGAAGGATCTGGAGCTATTTGTTTACCACGGCCAGTCCATCCGTTCAGGAAAAGCTTATAGCATTCGGCGACGGTGACGGCGGTGATTCAAATAATGGGGATGATAATGCAATGCAAGATCATAGTATACACTCTCCCTTAGCTGGCTTGGGATATGGACTGCCAATTAGTAGGAGCTATGCCAGATATTTTGGAGGCGACCTGTCAATTATGAGTATGGAAGGACACGGCACGGATTGTTTTCTTCATTTGACACGGTTGGGAAATTCAAAGGAGCCTCTTCCTGTCTGATGACCGTTGTCGGCGTTCGGCAATGCTATTACCCAAAAGTGATACCTACTTCGGAAGCTGGAAATGGTGTAGTGTACTCTTGATGGAGATTGCTAAGAAATGCAACTGACATATTGAACAAGTCAAAGGCAGAAGTTGATTGATACAAATATTCGAGGCTTGGTATTTTTTATGTGAAATTCTTCTCTGCCAGTTTCTCCTGACCCATCTATATTAATTGTATCAAACTGTTTCTTGAGGCATACTACATTTGCCAAATCAACACAAACCTTGCCAGATGATCTGATACTTTACATGAATATGGGATGAGGAAAATGTAAACATTTATGCTAGATAAGGAAAACAATTGGGTCGAAATGCAACTCAAACTTATGAACAGATTGTGTTAATTGAGAAGTATCTTGGGGCATTCCAAGGTAATCTCATTATAGGAGATTCTGAAAGGAAGATGATACGCATTAAAATTGGCCATTTTGCCATATCTGGTTTGAAATGCGGTTATTAGAAATATTCCAGTAATTTTGTGGTTTTTCAGAGAGGCAGGCCCTACATACTCATTATTTTCAACTGATGTCCATTGTTCCCGCCATTTCTTTAACCATACCCGAGAGACCTAAGCTAGCGCTATGTCTGACACCCACTTTTATCTTGGAGATGATCCATTTTATTATTTTCTATTGTACACTTGCTCTTGGTTAAAATACAAACCGGTTTAGTCACTATTTTTCTCTAAAATATGATTCAATACAGCAATATGGTGACATTATGATGCCATGTAGACTACTAGAAAGAAAAGCAGGCACTCTGATTCCATGTTTATGATTCTCATTTAGCTTAGCGAGATGGGACTCATTCTTGTTTCCTTGTGTTGTCCGGCAAGTTAGCTTAGCATGTACACAGACAGCTAAATCAAGGTTGCATCCGCACCTAGCTACATTTGAGGGTATATTCATCAAGGCTGGCAATTTGTATTCGCACATGTACAGCAACTGCCTATCAAGTGTAGGTATGCGACGCAAATCGCTCACTCTCCTCCACCCTCTTTTTCTCTTGCCTCAGTGCCATTATACGCTTTTACGTATCGGGGATTTGGTATGCAGAGTTCTCACTTGTGTGGCACACGAGCAGGCTTATAGAGGTATGTGAAACCATTGTCATTTAAGTTTCTTTGGAATGTGTATGAAATATCATCGCGTGTGAATTGTTTTCGCCACACCTTTACAATCAGAAAAGCCTACGTGTTCTGTTTTTCAAACCTCCTCCATCAAATTCTGATTGCACAACGGACATCGGACGTGATTCTTCGTCCACGAATTGATGCACGACTCATGATACATGTGGCCACAGGGCAGTCGCATCACGGTCTCCCGTAACTCGTACTCGCAAAGGCAAATGGCACACGAACTTGTTTCGTTACTATCATCCTCCGATAAAGAAGCGGTCCTCCGTATCAACTCGCTGCCATCCTCCGAGGACAGAGCAGTCCTTCGTATCAACTCGCTGCACCCGCTGCACTCAAACTTTGGTGATGCGGAGGATTGATTATCATCGCAGTCTTCCTTTCCTGATGGGATTTCTATCGTACAGCTCATGCTCCCATAGTTGTTCGCCATCATGGCATGCCGCGGAGAGACAACCACGTTATTCTCCACCAACACTACATCACTGCCCCATTCATGCCTCGTCCACTTTCCCCTCGCCTCCTGCGACACGCCACGACCAACAGCAGTGCCAATCGGATGATGAGCGCTACTGCTCGAATCGTCGTCTTGGTACACTCTTTTGTACACCCACGAAATACCCAGGAAGGTGCTTCCCATGACAGCAACGATCATGATTAACGCGCCCGCGTGATTAAGGACGGATACGGCATTTTCCAAGAGGAGGTATATCGCCGAGAGAAGGAATATCCAGCTCTTGCTATTGTTGGTGGTGGTGGTGTTCCGTGGGGATGAAGGGACCGTCATATCATAGGCGTGTCTCGTACTCGTAGTATCTTTGGAAAGAGCTTGTTGAGGGATACAATTTGTAGCATACTATGGTTCCGTGCAAAGCTTTAATGTGCTCAAAGACTTGATTTGAAGACGAGTTGGAGACAGTTGCAATTCATGTATTCCTCTTGAGAGTATCGTCGGTTCCATTAATTTTGGTTGCTTCAATAACACGGTGTGCCGACTTATCTCGGCGGCAAGTCTGATTTTGTCGGGAGGAGTTTTTGAATGCTTTCTTATTTTGTACTCTCGCTCCTATGTAAGACTGCACGCAGCGGTCGGTTGGTAACTGCGGTTGGTAATAGTTTCTCCGAGATTTTTGACATTACCAACCGCTGTTGCTCATTTTTGTCGTGCAGCGGGCGGTTGGTAATATCAAAAATGCAAAATATTTTACCAACCGCTCAATAATTTTCTCCAGCGGTTGGTAATCAGGGTGATTACCGACCGCTGGAGCGGTTGGTAATTTATTACCAACCTCTCCAATCTGATGGGCCATCGATGACTCAGCGGAAACCGTACCTATTCCTACGCAAGTACTTACTCGCTGTCATATCGCTATAGATCTTTCCATCAACTGGAAGCCTGCCACGCGCCACGCACATTAATACTTATTCCTACGTAGGATATTCTCTTTCCGTAGCCACACGTTTGATCTTGCCATCGCATCCATCTGCCATCCGTCCCGCCAGCTGTTCGACTTTCGACATCTAATCGACATCTGGTGGAAATCCACTTCCCGCCAATAATATGCAACCGCAGTTACCAACCGCTGGCTGCACGCACACATAGTGGAAGCGGTTGGTAACGTATAAAAGGCCTATGAAAGGCAACCGAGGATTTCACGACCAGATTACCAACCGCAGTTACCAACCGACCGCTGCGGGCAGTCTAAGGGTTAAGTAAAAAGTCAAGCCCAAGAAATAATGATATCCCGTTACTTAGGAGGACTTCTCTAATAATATCTTCAACGATGAAACACAGGCGAATCGGGCTTGGTCACAGTTCAGAAACGAAATGAATACATACTCTCAGCAGAATGACCCATATTTTTCAGACTCGAGGGGGTATACATTTACCACTATTTAATCCAGGTTTCATCGTTGAGGTCGTTTTATATTTCATAGCTATATAGAGTAAAGAATATTATCTCTGAGGCCTACATATCCTCTAATGCTAAATGTTGATGCTTTAAAAGCATGCATTGGGGTGTCAACTTATGTATGTCTGGTGAGTCAATAGTAGACATAATCCGATGTCTATCACAGTCATAGAAGTAGTCATATCTTACCGGTTCTCCTATTGGTTAGGGCCAGGCTGTTGTCTGGACAAGCGGGCTTACTTGCCGCGTTGCTATGATATCATCCCGGACGAACGGATCATATTTTTTCTCACTGCCTATCTAGCCTAGCTAGCTACTTACCTCTTCAATTGGGACCAATGGGGTTCGGTTGATTCTTTATTTCTTCGTGAATGCGTGGCGCCTCTTTTATCCGCTTGTGAGACACGTTTTCAGGTATATCAGCTAGCAAACAACTCTTGTTGTACGATAATGTATCGTACTAACCCCTTGACGCGGGGAGACATGGGATTCATCCTCTATGTATGATATTATGGCCACCTATGGCCACGCACTCAATCAATCAAAGCAACAGAAGAAGCAACTGAATGCTCTACCTGCCCAATCCATTAATTTTTGGCCCCGGAAAAACTCAAAATCTCGGGTGGTACCATACCTACCCGAAGAGATGCGAAGGTGTCGTATTGCTGTATGTGGTGCAATGCAAAATAGTTGTTGTGCGTGAAGGTGCCGCATATATTATTATGTTGTTGTCCCAGCTATTTCCTCTGGAGTTCGGGCCATTTCATCTTGTCCAATCATAACCACATACAATACAATCTTCTGTCTGACAAACAACATGACAAATCCAGCATCAGAAATGATGGATTCCCGCGGCCGATGTCCCCACCATCCCTTCGTGCAACTCCAACGCATCAGCCAGCGCACCGGTCAATGGATATCATTATTAGATGCATGTCCCGTATGCAAGGCCGAAGACGAAGGCAGCATTGCCAGCACTATCAACTCTCCGCAGAGCACTGCGCCGACGTTGGTGAACGATGGCGGCGATGTGATCATGCCACCGCCGCCGCCGCCGCCATTTGATTGCAATGGCAGCAGTGATGATCACCAGAAAGGCTCTACTCTGCCGCCGCAAATGCTTCGAAAAGGTGCATCATCATCCGAAGCCGGCAGCAGCAGCAGCAGCAATGGCAACAATGGCAGTAACTCGATGGATCTGGCTGATAGATTGATGCAATTTAGAATCCGAGCTTCAAAGGTGCCCACGGGCAGCTCTGCGTCAGCTAACTTTGCTCCGTCCTCCTCTGCGGCAACTTCTCCATCAGCCTCAACCTCTAGAAAGAGCGTGCAACCCGCACCGAATCGCTCGCCTTCGCCGAGAGCCAGAAAGTCATCAAGGGAAAGAGAGGGTCCTCCGATTGGTAGCTTATTGGCATCCAAGGGCAGCAATGCCGCCCAAGAAGTGCAGAGGTCTGGATCAGGTAGCACTAGAGTTTTTTCCCCGCCGCCGCCACGACTTCCGCTGCGTGCGTATGGGGGTGCATTGGCAACTATTCCAGAACAGACAAAAAATGAGCTGCCTCGATCTCATTCAAGACCTCGTCATGAGTCAGCTAGGTCGTCTTCGTCCACTTCGCCAGCGCCGCCAGCTAGTTTGGGATCGGGCATTGTAGAAAAGAGCAGCATTGTACCAAGGCCGGAAGAAGAGCAGATAACTCCTTCTGCTGATGCTAATAAAGAAAAGCAATTGCTGACACAACATGTCCAACAGCTGTACAAACCATCGTCAAAGAGAAGTAAGTCAATGGCTTCTCAAAACAACACCACATCTGAAAATGGACATGATGATAAGCAGAACCACGACATTCATCCTCCAAATCAGACAATGCCAAAATGAGAAGAAGCAATAGGCATCACAGGAGCGGTAGGGATCGTAATAAAGAAAGTAGAAAGAAAGGTAGTAAACCAAAGAAGCAAAGAAGCAGTAGCCAAACGCACGGAAGTCATCATGCCAGCAGCCTTCGAAGCAATGACGTTAGTCGTCGAAGCAAGTCTTGTTCTCATGTTCCATCGGATCAAGATGGTGAAGGCATATCACATGCATTGGGCGAATTGAAACAGCGGCATCAAGTCAAGCGAATTGATCCCGAAAATGATGAATGTCTTCTTGTTGATTTTCCGCGCGCCAAAGCCGTTAGACACAATGACCCAACCAATTTGACCAAAAACATACTCAATCTACTGCCCATCCTCCACACCAACACTGCCCAATCATCGAATAACAGTCACAACTTTCATCCCGATTCCCGTGGCCGCTGCATCCGTCATCCTCAGAATCGATTACGAAAGAAGAAGCTCTTCGGCGGTTGGAAGGTGTTGATGAAGGCTTGTCCGGATTGCTGCGTGGAGGAATTGCGGAGGCTTCAATTGTCCAAGAAGGAAGAGCTTGCAAAAGGTATGCAAAGCAATCAAAGTACACAAAGTGACGAGGATGCTTGTGGTACAAATTCAAGTAAAAATGAGCAAGAGAAGAAGCAGCAGAGCGACGGTACCGCAACTATTAAAGTTGAGTTTGAACCAAATGCGAATAGAGTTGCAACAGGTCAAGGAGGTCTTGCCAGATTCCTGCCCACGCAATGCATGTCCCAACAACGAACGAGGATGAACAGCAGCAATGATACTGCATCCATCACCAAGAGTTCTTGCGGGTCTAGCTTTAGCAGCGTAGCGCTCGATGCCACTGCCACCAGCAGGGTTGGCAATGATGGTTCTCATCCCAAACAAGGTTCGAGAAACTCACCACCCAACATGAGAACTGAATCCACAAGCAAGAGAGACAAGAAGCAATTGATCCAAGTGTTGAACTTGGCATGGACGGACATTAACGGCACGCCCGGCCTATACTCCGGCACGGTCAATAGTAACTACTTCCCACACGGGAACGGAGCCATGGTGTACGATACCGGAATGAGGATCGAGGGCGTTTGGAAGAGAGGCAAGTGGAAACGACAATCACATCCTGCTGACTCCACGGACCACGGGCAGAAAGAAGGTCAGAGGAACGAAGTCAAGAGGGGAAAATCAATGCCACGAAGAGGTAGTATTGGCGATGATGAATCAACCTCGTCGCGTCGTTCCAAGAGCGAGTGCTCGTCCTCAAGGACGAAAAAGTCAAGTAGTATCCATCGAAGTAACAGCATCGATGATCCGAAAAGGCACCCAAAAAGGCATTCTTCCAAGTCTCACCATAGAAAGAAGAGTAGCAAGGAGACGAAGAGGACAAGTTCGACGGGAAGTGCAATCCAATAGAAAGGCAATTGAACTGGACAGCATGTTGGCACACAAGTAATTGTGGATGTAGAGTCCTTCATCTGATGTCACACTTAATGTCCGTTGCTGCAAACAATAATGGCAACAGAGGTTTGCCCCCTTTTCGAATAGAACGAGTAGATAGTACCTGTGTAGAAAGAAGAGACTAAAATCGCAGTTGCCTGTTTTTTTCAATACAATGCACTCCCATGAACATATTGAGTAGTACATTACACGGCCTCAAATAGTGGTCAGCCAACTCACATCATATCGGAATTCATAGCACCCCATGTGTTACAAACGAAAGCCCTGCTTTGAGAGCCATCATCGTAGATTTGTCTCAAAGTTTGTGGCTAAGGAGTCATCATCTAAGGCAAAGTTAGAGCTGTAAGAGCGAGGCAGAAGATTTGTGAAATCAAAGTCAAAATTGGCTGCAGCGAAGTTTCCTCACCTGTCCAAGCACACGTGATCTATCGCATGGCCCAGGGCCTATTTGTTTTGAGCTATGAGTGCATGTGGCATTGATACATTCATTTTGATTTGCTTTGCTTAGAAGCAAAGAGACAGGCTATTATCCCATCGTTCGTACTACTGCATTACAATATGATGCCTGGAAATGCAGCTATTTGGCAATGAAGTATTTTGTCGTTTGATTTTTGTTGTATCTTTTGTCCAGCTTGTCGATTCACTGTGCTGGTAAGAAGTGCTGAGAGAAGCCATATACAAGTAGCAGCACAACAGAGTTCAAAGAGTAGTTCAGAGGCCACAATGGATTCTAGATTTGAATTGGGCTGGCCAATCTGGTCCATAAATCCAGGGTACTCTCCAGCTAAGAAAGAGTGCATCTGGTGTAGTTCTTTTGTTGCTTTCACTGGTGATATGATAAGAGACAAACTGCCAGACTTGTATGATCACTCTTGCATGAGATCTTGATGAAATGAAAATACAATCTTCTAGCAATAATGGTCAGCTGATGATGGAACCAAATGCATCTTACCTGATCTGGACGAATCTTGTAGCTATGATCGCTTCTTGTCCACGCACAAGCTTGATAGAATATAGCAAAAGCGTTACTTTGATAGAGCATGATAGCAAGTGATCATGGCGCAACATGTGTGATGCCAAAGCCATATGAAAGTTCGAGGAGAGTATAGTGATTGGCAGTTGGCAATGAAGAGATGCCAATGAGTGACATGCTCCAAGTAGAAAATCAAGTAGTCAGCTCCTAGATCTCAGATATGGAAAGCCCCATTGCCAATTCAGTGCGACCAACAATTGATGGGGGAATTGGCGGGACTGATGAATGTCAGAGGAAGTAGCCGGGGCCATTGGGAGGAATCTATTTTTTCGGATGAGGTCCCAAAACCACATGCACGGGGAACTTGTTGCCCTATTCCGGATTACGGCCCAGCCTTGAACTCCATGGCATCAACAGCTCGGTTGAGAGACTTGGTGTTAGTACGAGGAACAATAAGTAAGTGAAGTGCAACCAGCCAGCTGGAAAACGGACGTCTCCTTTAACCAGCTGGTAGGTCGGCACACAACTTATAATCGAACAATTGCTTCATCATCTGGCCAAGATGATAAATATATTGTGACAAAACTGCATCTCCAAACCACACGACAATTGAAACCAAATCAAATCAATCTACACCCAAATCAAATTGCCCAAAATGACATCACTAAATCTAAAAGGACAACAGAGCTTTGGAGACAAATGAGTAGAACTGGAATGATATCAATAGCAACAAGTCGTCTACACACAAAACGAAAGAGAAACTTAACTGTAGGCGATGATGGGGGCAAGCTATGAGCTTGAGGCACAGCTTTCAAGGATGGGGACGAGGCCAAACACAAGTGCTTGAACCTCTCGTAAGTGGGTTGGGGTGGGACAGTTTCCTCCCAAAAGCACATCGTACAATACTATTGGAGCAAGGCCAAGCACGAGTGCTTGAACCTATTCTGATTGGAGCCTCTGACGGGCCCAAGAAGGAAAGTAGAGATTTTTGAGACAAATAATTAGAACTGATAAAACTGAACAATAACAGGTCACGCACAAAAAGAGGAGGAACTTATCTATAGGCATAGACAAGGGCAAGCTGTGAGCTTGATCCTCGAAGGATAACATCGGGGTGGGACATTTTGTTCCGAGGGTGCAGTTTTCGAGACTGCCATGAGCCAGGCCAAGTACTTGTGCTCAAGCCTCTGGGTAGGACATTTGGTCCCGAATGTGCAGCTTCTAAGACTGCTGGAGCGAGGCCAAGCAATTCTACTTGAACCTCTGATGATTGTGTTGGGGTTGGGACATTTGGTCCCGAATGCGCAGCTTCTAAGACTGCTGGAGCGAGGCCAAGCAATTCTACTTGAACCTCTAATAATTGTGTTGGGGTTGAGACATTTGGTCCCAAATGCGCAGCTTCTAAGACTGCTAGGAGCGAGGTCAAGCATTTTGCCTGAGCCTCTGACGGGACCTTTTGTCCCGAAGGAGCGAGGTCAAGTATTTTGCCCGAGCCTCTCTGGTGATTTCTGCCAATGTTGCTGTTCAACAAGAAGGTTTGAAGAAGACAGTCTGCTTCCTCTTGCGTCCCGTTCCCCCATCGGTAGGTTGCATGGTCCAATACCGACCGTCCAGCGAATACTGTAACTCGGCCTGACATCCTCTCACCTTAACTCCTTCATCGGTAACGTTCTCAATGATAGTATCCATTGTCCGAGCTGCTTTGGGCTCATTGTCCTCCTTTGTCACTGGTATTGGATAGCGGATCGGTGAATGTTCATGATATTGTTTGGTTTGAATGGCGAAATACTCTTACTCAGGATCTTATTCGTCAAGTAAAAGTGAGAGACAAGTTGGAAAGAGCTCTGGAAGCTGGAATGCGTGGATGCAGCAGCATCAAGCAGGGACTGCTTGCTTTCTGCATGCTTGCCGCTAAGGAAATGATTGCTGCATGTGTTTCTGCATGATTTCTGCATGCTTTTTACATGCTTCGTAGGTTTCAGCTCAAAACCACCGTGAAGTTGGGTTCAACGAGCCAGCCAGCCTACAAGCTGAAATTTTCAGCAGTATTGACTTCATGATTCGTGAGAATTCAGAAACGCTGGCCTTGGATCAATTCCTGGATCAATAGGTAAGGCACACGATACACATGGTCATGCAGTTGGTTGGATGAGAGGAAGTCTTCAAGGACTTGAAGCCAGCTGGATGGCTTGAAAGACTGTGTGTGTGAGCATGGATTGGTAAGAATCGTGGAATGTATTATTTGTATGAACGCATTCGTTGGTGTTTTCAGCGGTCACAGTTTCGTCACAGTATGCTAAATACTTGACACGCTGGAGCAGAAAATGATGGTTCACCGTGAGTTTTTTACCAAATCATTCCACGTGTATGCAATCGTCCATAACGACAGCCACGCCAATCATTATCATAACAGCAATACCAAAAGCAAATGCTGTCGTCGTGGTACATTAGGCATTAGCACCTTAGGCAAGCTTGCACACGAGAATAGCTTTGAAAGCATGTGTACGTTTCCTTCGTATCCTGAATGGAGACCATGGTGAATTTGACTTGATAGGTCCTGTATGCATTGTACTCCGCCAACAGTCAACTGGTGGGCAGTGTACAAACCGTTCACTAAAGCTCAATATTGTAAAGTACATCCAAAATGCCAAAGCGCACAGCGTTTCTAATTAGGAAATGAAAATGGGAAGCGGGGATTACATATTTGACAGCAACAATAAATGATGGGTCTTGATCTATCTGATTGCCAATTGTTTTATGTCACAAAAGATGGGATCAACAGTTTCTTTGCCAAAAGAGGTTATTTTCCAGAGTAGTAGAAAATTCGTGTGTACATTAATGAGAAGCAACATTTTTTATACTTTCACTATTCCGTCAGTCTTCACCAAATTCTTCAATAGTGCAAACCTTGCCTTCATATCTTCCTTGATACTGACTATCTCCGGATTTGTGCTGTTAATTATGTCCTTCAGTTCGCCAGGGTCTTTCACCAAATCAAATAATTGCTCAAACCCATAATCCGGCCAATACATGTACTTGTAATCCTTTCGTACCAGCGCTTCGGATGCTGGAATATATGTTTTTTGTCCAATGATTGGATGTTCGTAAAAGAATTCTTTTCTCCATTTTGATTGCAAATTATCCGAAGTGTACAAAGGAGATATATCTCTTCCCATCATTTTCTCCGGAGCTGAAATGCCAGCTGCTCCTAAGATGGTTGGCGCCAAATTAATGTTTAATGTGAACTCATCATTGGTTGTTCCTTTTTTGTCCTCCTTTATTCTAGGATCGTGTATAATTAAAGGTACGCGAATTGACCTGCAGTTAAACGAAGGAGAGGAAAAGTAAGAAATTTGCCCAGGACAACCTTGGATCATGCACATCATATTATGTGCCCAATACTTACTCTTGATGGGGGTACCTGAACCATGCAAAAACAACAAGTAAGTCAGTAATTATATGCATCGGGAATCTGAATCATAAAATCAATTCTCAACAAAGTAACCTCACCACTTGTCAGCCAGACCATGCTCAGAGTGGAAGTTGCCATTGTCCGTTGTAAATATGATCATGGTATTATCCAAAGCATCTTGACGACGCAATTCTTCTAATATTGCCCCGATTGCAGCATCAACCTCCGTTGCTACAAGGAGAGATCAAACAAAGACATTAAGCAGGGTAGAATGAGTTTAATAGCAAGCGCATTGAGCACAAAAATAGTCCCACATCAAAACTCACCCATCCGATAATAATTTTTCATCATATGTTGATGCTTCGCATATTGGTCATATCTCGAATGCCATCTAGTCCTCCCTTCATTCCTCTCATCGAAAAAATACGGCATTTTCTTCCACGCATCGTTGGTTGCACTGGGAGGCATGGGTATCGTAACATTGCCATACCAACCCATGCTAGAGTCCTGCGGCATGTACTGCTTTACATCCGAATCTTTCGCATGCGTTGCATAGAAAGCCACATTTAGAAGGAAGGGCTTGTCTTTCGGCCGCGTCACCAAAAACCTCAACGCATCTGCCTCGTTCTTCTCGGTAATGTGCCACAACTTGTTGCCAATCTTCCTATAATGCCACCCGTCCTCCTCGACATTGAAATGCACATTTTTCTCGAACGGCAAGTACACCCCCCACTTCCCCGCATGCCCCACGTGATAGCCATCGGCAGCCAATATCTCGTAAAAGCTCAATTCCTTCCAATTGGCCGGAGCCTCCTTCAACTTCTCCTTGGGCTTCTTCCCCCCGTTGAAGCAGCACGGCTCCTTCGTCTTGTGCCGGCTCAGGTACTGCCCCGTGTACAGCGTGGCGCGACTGATCCAGCACACCGACGTGGTGACGCAATTGTGGGTGAAGCGCACCCCGTCCGCGGCGAGGGCGTCCAGTACGGGAGTTTTGAGGACGGTGTTGAGGGGTTTGGTTTTGTGGAAGGAGGAGAGGGTGCTGTGGGTCCAATCGTCGGCGTAGAGGAGGAGGACGTTCATTTTTGTCGGATCTTTTTGGAGCTTTTCTGGTTCGGGCTGTGGTTGCGTTTGTTGTTGTTGTTGTTGCATTATTGGGTCGTGTTGAGCTGTATTGTATGCTGCCTTTGTGCGGTGTTGGCGTTGTTCCATGAGAGTTTTGAGTTGATCTTCGAGGCTGTCGGCAATGCCATTCAGAGCTTTCGCATCTCTCTCGAGGGTATCAATTTTCTCTCCGTCGGTTTCCTCCAAATGTCTTTTGGATGGCTCCTCGTTCTCGATCTGAACGTCGTCCCCTGCAATGATGCCTTCACCTTTAATATCATCGCTCACATATCCTACAGACGAATAATCTACCGACTTTTCCAACATTCTCGAGAATCCGCCATGACTTATGTCTGAAGCAACATCATGACGCATTACATGAACGTTGATGACCACCATAAACAGTAGCACTATGGCAGCGACCAGGGTCAGACTTTTATGGAGATTTGATTCATTGGACACCATTATTTTGTCGTGTGGGTTTGATGATGAAGAGCGAGGTATCAACGCAATAATATGGACTGGCCGCACGAAACGAATTGAGCGCAGCTCCGTCGTCTTGGCTGTGCACGCGAAGGAGATGCCGTTTAGCTAGGTGCGCGAGCCGGTTGTAAGAGTAATGGAGAGCTCTTTGGGAAGGGAGGGAGTGGCGAGTTTGTGGTTCTGTTCGTGTTGTGCGTGACTTTCTTGGCTCAAAATAACAATGACAACCACTACCAACAGCTACGATACCAACCATGGACTGCATGATACGATAGCGAGGACTATTATTCCCACTCTGATGATCTTCCGTGCCTGCACTAAATATATGATTCACGAGTGCTTATGAAGATGAAGTGATCAAAATACTTTATGTCCGCATATTCACTAGTGTAAGACATGTAAAATTGATTACCTTACCCACTACACGCCCGCCCACACGACAAACCAACGGCACGATCCTTGGAGATCTCTGGGCATGATCGAGCCGTTATTCGGCACTATACCACTCGGACTGTATTACAACGGTCACATAATAAGTGGTGCAAAGATATGGCGAGATAAGCCGATCCACTAAAACCCGGGTTCTATAGAAATTCGCCGCATCAATAGATCCTGGCTCATAATTGGCGACAATGGCCGTTTAGCGATAGTAGTACCAGGGTATCACGAGATTCCTACGGCACCTCGACCCTGTCTAGTGCCGCCGACAACCTCCTACCATACCTCCTCCTACGCATACTACTCCTAGTAATCAACATCACAGCCGCAGCCGTCTCACAGCAGCATAATCCGATAGCAGAAAGCATACAGAATAACAGGCAATAGCCATGTCACTCCTCGACCACGTCCGAACCCTCGTGGAAGCCGAGCAAGGCCTCACGGAAGCGCTCGAGAAATCCCTCCCCCTCCTCTCCCACAGCAGCCATCATCATCATGACAACATGCTATCCTCCTCCCAGCAATCCGAGTCGCCCCTCCTGCCCACTCCTCGGAATGCCGCGGAAGTGCCGACCATATTGGCCGTGGCGCGGGCGTATTCGTTAAGGACGTCGGCGCCTCCGATGTGGAATCCTAATTTGCCGGTGATTGGTTTTGCGACGCCCAATCCGTTACCACATCAATTGCGAGGGGGTAAGAAGCAAAGACATCATGCTGTTGAAGTTTATCAAATAATATTATCTGCTCAGTTACCCTTATTTTCTAATGATATACGCTCGCTCTGCCATTGATCCAAAGGGGCTCTGGGGGCAATGCAACTAAAAATGGCACGAGAGGAGAAGAATCGCAAGGGCAAAGAATTATCAGACAGACGCGAGATGGAACGTAGAAAGGCGGAAGAAGAAAAGAAGATGCTAGAGTCAATTGTAGAATGCAAAAATGCAAAGGGCGAAATTCCAGAGGACGAAATGGACGTGGACAACGACTCAACAACTGAAGCGAACAAACGAAAACGAGAAGAAGAATTATTAGACGATCCGAAGAAGCACGAAATGCTCGAACGGCAGAAGCGACAACAATTGGCCACGCAGCAGCAACAAGCACAGGCGGCGGCATCTAATAATGTACAAGTGAAACGGCAAACCAAGGAGGAATACGAGAAGAAGAAGGCTGCTGCGAATATGAATTTGAGCGATTCTAGTTCGAGTAGCGAGGAAGAAGGCTCGGACGATGAGGAGAGTGATTGAGTTTTATTGGAAATGTTGTTCATATTCGATATTGTTGGATTGCTTCAAATGATTGAAGCTTGCTGCGTGTATTCCATTGATGGAGGTTTCATATGCAACCCCCCAAAGCTGAATTGATATATTTAATGGGCACAGATGAGCTTCAGACGGCGTGTCTTACACCGATTAAGTAGTGTTGCAACGCCTATTTATGTTGTATCGACTGGAAATATAACACACAATTTACACATGAACCCACGACCAAAATCCAAGCAATCAACAAACAATATGCAGGGAGTGTGAATGCTTTGAATAACAAAGCCCAATCCAACATTAACTACATAGCAACTGTGTACCAGCTGTGTATATAGGAATTTTTAGTTTGGCTTGGTATCCTACACAATTTGTAGGAATTCCTTATGCGGGTTCTCCTTGAATGTGTAAACTCTGGATTTGGATTTAAACGGAGAGTCTTGCCACACTGTCTCAAAACAGATGCGTCCAAATGTCATAGTGTTTGACTGTGCAAAAGGATGAACCTGAGGAATTCGACAATGCTCACAATGATCCAAAGTGGATTGAGTATGGACAACGGAAAGTTGCCACAACATAACAATAAGAAATTCAAGCAGTAATATCCACAATGTTCATGTTTTGTTCTACTAAGGGCAAACGGTGTCATGATTTTTTTAGGTTGATATCAGAATCACCCTCAAGACAAGGCTAATGATAATGTACATCAATGCTCAATACAAGTCCAATGGTCCAGCCACTTGCCATACCATGCAGCACTCAAGCATTTGTTCAGCTTGGTTCAGCTGACAATCCAAGCCTCAACTCACCTCAATGTGTGGCATCTAAGCAATACGGGCATGATTTTACACTGCTTAACTTCAATAATCACTGTTACTGCTAGAGATGGCCACTAACAAATGAAAACTTGGAGATGACTTTCAAAACTTATCACAGCATTAACTCACAATCTCCATGATTCTACTTGTTATTCATTCCATATCTTGAAAATGCACATCCTGACTTTTCCTCTATGGGCTTTAAAGTGCCAGCCAGTTACATTCTTCTGAAGGCAAAGAGAGCCTGATAATGCCATAGGTTGGTCAATTCATATGACCAGCTTCTGTCACGTCTGTTCGAATAAATAAGAAAACAAACACCTGGTTAATACGAATAACTTCATCTTGCATGTTCATGGTATTAAACAATCTTGGGATCAGGGTATCATTTAAAGTAAGCAAAATCAACACCATTATGTTCGACGCGTCCGAAATGCATATCAAGGTGGCGCCTGCTTTTCCATCCTGCATATTCTTGGTAAAAAAGTGGACGATTCATTACAATATTATGTGTGCAAGCCCTTTCCATTATCTTCAACACGTCCAAAATGCATATCAAGGTGGTGCCTGCTTTTCCATCTTGCGTATTTTCTACGACTCTTGGCAAAAAAAGGTGGACGGTTAATTACGATAGGATGTGTACAAGCCCTTAGTTTTGAACAACATGGCATTATTTGCGATGCGCTGAACTATACCTCATCCTTGTGCCTTGTCTCAAAATCTCCATGCCTGGTATTTGTTATCGAACGATCATGCAAAATAATCCACTTAGTTGCTGTGATATAAGCCGCATTTTTGGCCTGGCCATTTCTTTTGTTTCATCGTATATCCGTTAGGTATTCTTCGCCGCCGTATAAGAGGATTTTTGGCAAATGTGTGATGGGCTCGTGTTCGTTCTCTCTAGTATTTTGCATGCGGTTCATTGTAAGTTGTGTGCAAATCATCATTATTGCAAAGAATACTGTACAAAATCTGTACATGTACAGATTCTGTACATTGTTAGAGTTATTTAGAAAATGGAATGTGTGACACTTCCTTTTCCTTAATCTCTGATACTGTGTAATCATCTTGAATAATATCGGGGTTGCAGTCAACAAAGACAGCGTAGAGAGTGTTGACTGTTTGCCCATCTGCAGCTCTCTGGGCACGGGGGGAACGTTTGGGGAAAAATCTGAAGATAATTCCAATTGCCGGATTTACACAATTAGCAGGTTCTTCCTCAAGGCCAGCGACGGGCTGTTTGATGCATGTGCCCACAATAGGGTGACCACTATCTTGGTAGTAAAGGAGTTGTGATTTGATGGCATGCTCAAATAATTCAATCCCATCTTTGGGAACATCGGCGCAGATGATAGTAAACCTGAATGACCTTCG
>JALLAS010000119.1:0-18444 GCA_036939415.1 Detonula confervacea | reverse complement strand
CCGAAATGTCTCGAGAGGTCTAGTAAACGGTGTCCACTGATGTTGAGGCGACTGCTGGGCAACGTTCTTTCACTGCAATATATCTTGTATTGGACTCTCCAAGGACTTCTCTTATGGCTTCTCTCCAGGACATTCCTGAATGGGTAATCTCCACAGGCTGATAAGCCTCGATAACTCTCCGAGCAGTCTCCACAACCACCTCCTTGAACATTTCGCCAAAACCCTCATGGGTACTCAAATGTCTCATCATCTCGGACCCCTGATCAGCAATGATTTTGGCAGCTTTGGGATGACTCTCGGCCCATTCATATTTTTCCTTCAGATCACTGAGATCAGGTGCTACTGGAATGAAATGTTGCCACGCCTTAACCTTGTCATGAAACCAATCCTTCGTGGGTGTCATATGATGAAAAAGCAAGCCAGGCATGGCAAGCTTGTGGATTGTGCCACTCCAGGTGGTGCCTGCATAGCAATGACAAGCGTATCAATCAAGAGGATTAACAAGAGTGCGCATGAAAAAATGACGTAGTGAAAGTATAAACAAGCAAAGCTTTGCCATTCAATGGCATGTTCAATCTCACCTCCTCCACCGCCCAAATCAATATGATACTTGTACCCAGCCAATTGATTTAGGTCCATGCGACCTCCTACTGGAGAAATGTCATACTCTTCAAATTTTTCATATTCTGGGCCGGTTCCTCTAGCTGATGGACTCGCTCCAGAAAACTTGACATCAATCCATGGCATAGCACCTTTTCCCTTCTCTTCTGCTTCCTGCTCTGCTTCGGCCGTCAAAACTACGCCCTTCCAACGAGGGTAGAGCTCATCATATGCATCTCTCATGGCGCGGGTAACCAATGCTTTCTTCTCTGCATCGCTCTCCTCTGCAGCCGCATCAATTACAGTTGCGAAATCTCTGGTGAATGATGGTTGATGAAGAGTACTTTCAATGTGATTCAAGAAGCTGAAGTCAGTACCACGCCATACAACTTGTGGTTTAAGATCCTGTACATAAACATATTTGCAGAGAATAAGGTATCCAGCATCATTGAGTTTGGCCAGACCAAGCATGTTGTGTCCGCAAAGAAGAAAGATACAATATTCTTACCTCCCATTCTAAACCAAACTCTTCTCCAAAGGCCAAACTTCCTCCATTACCCGCTGGGCGCCAATTCTGACAAACTTGCCGTCCGTTTGTTGCCACCCAAAACTTGAAACAGTACAAATTAAGACCTTCCGGCATGGGCATGGCGATCATATTCGGGAATACCTCAGCAGATCGAAAGACACTGCCAAATTGCAATATAGGAGCGCTGTTCTCTCGTTTACACCAGTCTGATGCATGAGGGAAGTTGCTGAGGCGTTTTTTATCGAGGTGGGGATAGTCGCCTGAAGTGATACCAATGGCTACAAGAAGAATTCAAGTTAGTATGTATAGAATATGCATGAATGTGATGATAGTCCCACTCGGTACATGTCAGTACAACCTCTTACCGAATTCTGGACTCCCAGGACCCTGAAACCGCTCAGGGAACGTCTTCCTTAGCAACATGGCAAATATTCTATAACTAGTTTTCAACTTGGTGCAACCACTGACCCAATTTTGATGCTCATCATACAGGAACAAAAAATCATCACTCTCCGGATCATACACTAATATACCATAAGTATTCTTAAATGACCTTGATTCTTGGACTGTATCTGCAATGGTATAAGGCTTGAGATCAGGCTGCGGGTATATTGGTGGTGATTCTGCAAAGGCAGCAGCCATAGCGGACTCCACACTTTGATGTCCCTTCTCTCCCATCTCACCTGTAGCTCGAAGGAGCCAATCTGGAAAGGCCAAATCAGCATAATCCTCATCGTCAATGGACTCTGTCAAAAGTCTGCGCATATGAACATCATGCTCGAGCTCATCGAGAGATAAACTGTTCATTTTGCGATTGCTGCCATCCCTCAAGAAGTTGCCTGTGAACTCCTGGTTTAAAAATGCCGGGAGGCATAATGCCGCAACTCCTACAGACAAGAGGCTGAGGATTTTGCGCCTGCGATGGGCTTCGATGGCAAATGTAGACGACGGCACCATGTTTTAAGTTATCCTTTTGACGAAATATAATACTCCTGTAAAACTGTGGTCTCTATTGCTTCTCTCTCCTGGCTCTCTCGCTGCAATTTCTCTTTCTTTTAGACTCTACTCAGAATGATCATGCCATTCCAACCACAGGCACCTATCTATCACCAACTATTCCTTGTTATGAAAAAATGATGATACGATACCCCGCACTTACCTCAAGTGATGTATTACACGTTGACCGATTGATTTGCCAAAATGGGCAGTGAATGATAAATGCGTCACCCTTTTGTGGAGACATACCATCGTGATCAGACAATAGAAAGGGGTCATGGTATTATCTTGCTGGGTGTTGCATGTGTTGCAAAATGTAGGTCCCAAAGTGCAAGCTGCGCGCGCACGGATCAGGCGCTGATAGAGGCTGACAGTAGGTACAATATGGTCATGATATCAGAGTGTTTGATCAGGTCGTCGTCAGGTTTTGGGTTTGGGGCCGGAGACCTCGAAATCTTGATATTGTACAATATACAATATGGTACCTCTGGGCGCTGCGCGCCTGCTGACCGATCGGGCGGAGTGCCATTTTGTGGAGGCATTCCATCGGGTCATCGATGATAGAGGTCATCAGACACAAATCCATACGATAACCCAAATAATGAAGGGACTGTCTGAGTCGTCAAGTCGCGTCATCTAAAAATCAAGCTTTGCACGAAGTCCTGGGCGACATGTGACACAATTTAAGATACCTATGAACACGATGGAAGCCATAATGACAATAGTTTCATGCTCGAACTAACCGTAGATACGCGCGCAGGAACTCAGTACCCGAAAAATAGTATCCAGAAATCAACGGGCCGCACCGCGCGCACAATAGCTAATATTGCACGGCGCAATAGCGCCGTTCTCAAAAAATGCGATAAACATGAGAAGCAAGCGAACTGTCGTGTTCGCGACAAGAATCTGTTCATTTTTGCTACTAAGACAAAAAATGAAGTAGCCTCTTCCTCCTTTCCGACTATACTTGGCAGGGATCAATGGAAATTTGTTAAGAAATGTCTCTAATAACGCTATGACCGGTAGAATTTTGGTAAGAAAAACCCTAATTGACACCGGAATTCTGATTCTTTACGTTGGCACGTTTGGTGTCATTGCCTGCTTTTGTATGATGTGTGTGAGGATGTATGTGGCGCGGATCGATCGGATGGGGCGCAGTATGGTATTGTACGATACAAAACCTGCTTGTGTAGCAGGTATTGTAAATTGTAACGGTATTGCTTGAAGAGAAGTGAGAACCATAAAGGTGCGCAAGGGGCTACCACTATTATTTATTATTGTTTCCTCAACCCCCCTCTCAAATTTCCCTGCGCCATTCAATGTCAGTGATCATAATAATAATATTTTCTCTAAGGGGTCTTTTTTTCATACTCGTAAAATAATAAATATAACACTTCTACCCCGTTTCCACTGCCCTTCTCAAGTCCCGAAATTGAAAAGTAGAGAGCAACTCTAGATAACACTGAATAAACACCAGCCATGCCATGGGATTTGTCAGTTGGCATCTGTTGTGGGGGCCAGAGGTTCTCCCCTACTATCACCCCAATGGCCTCCACCTACCATCCACCCTACCAAACGATCCCACTATCACCATGATCTGCTGAATGAGGTAAATGGGATCAATACTTTCAGGCACATTACAATAAAACCATGGGATGCAGCGCCTCAACCCACGCGGGAGTTGGCATCTACTCCATTCCCAATGACGAATTGGACGAGAGCGATGATCGGAGTCGGTCTGCTGGAGAATTTGATGTGAATCATTCTTGTTCCTTCAAGAGACCGTCTAGTAGACAACCGCAGGGCAGACGGCCCCAGCGGGGAGATTGGCAAGGGAGGCGGCTGCTAAAGCAGCAGAGCAATGCTAGAAGACGACCCAACGACAATGGAAGGCAGCAGGGTCGCGACTCAAGGTGTGCGCCGCCTTCGTGCCAGCAACAGATGGGATGCTCTCGCCTGGTGGAAGAGGCGGACGACAATCCATGCGGCATGGTGGTCTGCCAGAATGAGGCTGGGAGTAGCCCCGAGCGTTTGCCAATGCCTCCCAACCATGGCGAGGTCAATGTCACAGCAGCAGCGGCTGGAACGTCCTCTTCATCAGGTGGGGCAGCAGCAATGACGCAGCCATTACAGCAATTGAACGAGTCCTTCTCGACCTGGAACAATTCCCTCGTACAGGTACAGGACAGCTCGGCCATGCTAAACTCCTCCCTATTAAACACCTCCATACTCAATTCCTCAATGGAAGCCACCATCGGCGCCTCCGTGAACTTTGAAAGCCCCGGCTCCACGGTCAATCAAGCCTTCTCCAGCAGAAGATGGATGGTACTGCCCGAGCATCAATACGATATGAACACGGCTCATCCGAGTCTGCCTCCGTTTTTGGGGAGCATGTATTGGATTGCTGCCACTCCCCCTTCTTCAATGCAGCGACGACGTGGCCATGATGCTATAGGTAGTGTCATTGGTAGGAATGGGTGTCCGGTGCCGGCCATGGGCAGGCATGGTCGTCATCCGAGGGGAGATAGCAATGACAGGAGGCACGTGCCATCACTGATCACCCCGTGCTCATCGAATGGTTCTCCTGAGGCGACGTTTACCAAATTTGGCATCCAACCACAAGATGTGCACAATCAGACTGGTGAACCTCCGTCTAGTCTAGCCCAGCACGGAGCCGATAAGCTGTTGCTGTCATTGGATTTCACAGAAGGGTGGAGCGAAGATACTTCAGTCTCTTCAGAAGCTGAAGAAGATGAGTTTGGAGAACTTCAAGGGATTGACCTCATGAGTCAACTCTCACCCCGGGAGAGTGTGGACATAAGTAGAGAGTTATTGGACTACAGTCAGCTGGAGGAGAGTTTCATATTGGAAGCTCAGCGCAGTCATCAGGCTCCGAGGAGGTTGTTTGATGAAGATGACTCGGGGGATATGATTATGGGGTTGGATGAAAGTTTTGAGGTCGAGTATGCTGGTACACCCACCTCTAAGACACGGCAGCAGCAACAACGAAAGGGTCATGTTAGCAATAGCAGTCGTGGAAGGTTGGCCACCCAGAAGCTTCAGCGCTTGCTCTGCATGGCTCCAAACCTTGCAAGTACAACCATTTCTGTTTCTGATGATACCATGAGCTTGGAGGACCCACCTCTTCCGAAGAAAGCTTTGGCTGTAGGGTTCAAACCCAGTCCGCCGCCGACGTGTCCCTCGTCTCCGAATGTGGCCACCTTCTACGGCCACTGGGGAAGCCGGCGCGAAAGGCACTTCTCAACACTCCCAAGTCCAATCTATGGAGAGCCCATTCGACTGAGGGTGACAGAATCTGGCCTCTCCGGTGGCCACAGCAACCATCACTCATTTAATAGCAGCCGAAGTACTGGCAGCGGCATCAATCACACGATGAGCAACCACACTCACAACTCCTCCCCCGGAGATTTCTTCTCCTACGATCCGTACTTTAGCACGGGCAAGTACACGATAACCTTACCCACTGGGAACCCGTATGGGAATGGATTGGTGATGAAGATGGGATGTGAATTCATGATATTGGAAGATAGCCGAGGGTGCGTATTGGCCGTGATCAAGAGTTTGAGAACGCATACTCCGAGTACGGTGGTGTATGCGCCCAAGGCAAGGTTTGCGGGTCAGATTGCGAGTGGGCATCGACTGACTAGGCAGACCAAGGGCTGTGGTGGTGGTGGCAAGAAGAGGAGTATCGCAGTGGTGGTAGATGGGAACAATGACGGCATGATGACGGAGGGCGAGGCATTGTATCCCTGGGCTTTGATTTCCAAGGACGGACGTACCATGAGAGATGATTGTACTGTCCATTTGGTCAATGATGATGCCAAGGGTTCTTCCAAAAGAGGTGCTGGAACGTCATCGTCGTCGAAGGGTATATTCAATACCAAGCCTACTTTTTGTGGAAGGCATGGGTTTGATGAACGTCAGCTGCACACTCACACAGTAGTATCTAGAACAACGACAACAGGCCCTTCTGCTCGTGATCGCAAGCAGGGAAACATTGGTATGAGTGGCAGCAATACCCATAGCAGCGGCGGCGCTTCCTTGGAGGATGCGAAGCCTTGCTGCGTCATTGTACGAGATCCTACAAACTTGGACGCGGCGGACATTACCATTGCTCCCGGTATTGATCCATTGCTCATGATATGTTACCTGGCTAGTCACTCGAAGATGGACGTGGAGCCGCTCATGAGCGGCTATTAATAATAGATGACAACAATATGATTCATTGCTTGGAATTGATATTATATGAATTGNTGGGTGTAGCATTTTGTTGGTTTTTTTTTGGGAATACATGCATAGCGGTTGTCGCCGGGTTTAATGGCAGGCCGCACAAATAATGAAGTGTCATGGATGAAAGTTTATTAGCTTAAAGATTATAAGAGGATATAGTGAAGAATGTTTTTAGCGGGTACATTTTATCGTATGGTTGTTGCCGGGTTTAATGGTTGGGCCGCACAAAGAGGATATCGTACCATAGTCCTTTGTCATGTGGATAGCATAATTTCATGAGATTTAACAAGAGACATAGCTAGCTTTTTGTCTCATGTTTCTCAAAAGAAAGGTATCATAGTTTTTCTTAGTCCAATCTTCGTGTGGGAGTGAGCATCATAAATAATCATGTGACCTGATGTCCAAAAAACCGTACAAATGGCATCAAACACAAGTTCTGGCCCAATAGAGAGGTACTTCTTTCCTTGCTTGTTTCTAGAAGAGGTGGTATTGTGTAGGGTGTAACTATTATAATTTGAGATAAGACAAGTTATGGCGTGTGTCAGAAAAAAATCCTTTGAATGATATTTCAATTCAAAACAAATTATTTATACCCAGTAATAAAAGGATGGCCTCCTGGAAACTTTCCACTTGATCTAATCAGTAAGGGGGGCCCTGTGTTTAGACAGGACTTCTGTTTCTAAAGATACTTTCCCTCAAACAATAATTAGTGTAGGGGAAAGCTGGTTGCGTTGATAGTACAGTATGAATATTAATTAACAGTTAAGTCGCTCTCTCGGAGCTGTGAAGAACTTGGACGTCAACCTAGCCTAAGTTATACATATATTTCTTTTTACGTTGCAGATTTGCTTCATGGACCGGTCTTGAAATTGGGCTGCCATGCAATACTAGTTTCGTCAATGAAATGACCAAGGTGTTTCGCACAAGTTCGATCTAATCGATGGTTCCTGTTTTGGCGTTTTCATCTGAACAGCTGCTAGTCAACTATACAAAGAAAGAATTGGAGTGCCCATAATAGAAGTCGTCCGAACCGTTAGCCTGACTTTGGGCACCACTAGCAGCAGCCCTTTCTGAAGTATGACGGTCTGTGGTGGTGCGTCTCTTGGATGGTCTCTTTTTCTTCTTCTTGTCTCCAGTCTTTCCACTGCGTTTAGAGCCTGTAAATATTGAACTGCTTCCTCCAACACTGGGGGGTTCAGTGACAAAGGAGGGTTGGACAGATGCCTGGTCCCAATGATCCATTTGGTATGGCCCTTGTTCAACGATGACATCACGTCCCCGGACACCAGCTGAGCGATAAGATTGGCTCATATCGCTCGGCCCTGGAACATGAACAGCTCCTTGAACAGAATGGTGGGACTGGCTCATGACGCTCTGGCCCTCAAGGTAAGCTGGATGCTGGGGTTGTTCCGTGAATAGGAGAGGTTGCGTGGCAAAGGATGATTCATCGTTGGGAACCGCACCTCCCAATCCGTGTAAATTTGTTTCGGGTGTGCCAAAGGGCTGGGTGGTATAAGATTGTTGATCATCAAAATAATAGGCTCCCCTTGGCTCCTGGGCAGCTTGTGCATTTGGTTTGGTGGCGTATGATTGCTGCTCGTCAAAATAATAAACTCCTCCTGGTTCTTCGGCAGCATAAGACTGAGACTGACTTTCATTGTCACCATATAGGACAAGAGTATTCGAGTTTTTCTCTTTCATTAAAATGGCAGGTACGTTTGGCTTGTTGGTTTGACCTGGTACTACTGATATGGTGTCAGCACGGGACCGATCTCCACGACGAGATCGCCGAGATCGACGAGACCGTATAGATCGTACACTTTGCTTCTTGCTGGTGTACCCTGACGTACCAGTATATACTGTTTGTACATCGTTTGATCTTTCTGCACATATTTGCATTAAGGGCTCCTCCGTGGGGGGTGGTAGTGCGAGGAGGTTGCCACCGGTGGGGGCTGGTAATGTCAGAAATTCGTCACGGGAGATGAGCTTCAAATTGTGTTCGGAAGGAGGGTCCTCGCCATCATAACTAATAAAGCTTTGGACATCAAGCTGGTTCATAGGAGCATGAATCACAACACCCTGAGCCTCAGAGCTGTCGTTAGAACTATCTGAGGAAGTTGACCTCTCCGACATAATTTGAGGAAATGGTTCAGGCTGATGCTCAATCTGGTGAGGGGTATAACCAAACGTTCCACCTCTATTCTGAACCACAGGAGGATGAACAACCGGTTCATAAGGAACCAATGTTGTGGTGATCTGTCTTGACGAGGTTTCACTGCTAATGGCATCTGGCTCATAGATTTCCATCGATTTTTGAGATTGTTTATTCTTTCTGTGCCTGTACAAGCCGAAGCAGCACGCGCAGCAGCAACAAAGGAATAACAAGATTCCAAACACAACTAGAGCCCAAACCCAGCCAGGTATTGGTTCAACCTCTACATCGAGATTGGTTTCTTCGATTACAGGTGATCTTGTGTCATCATAATTAAATGTTTCAACAGAAACTCGAGTGTTCTAATGAGGGACAAGAAAACCAGCAGTTAGGATCAAAATTCATAACACAAAAGTGAGATCAAGGACAAGATATTCTTACCCTGAAGACATCACCATCCAATGATCTCAAATATGACTCGATATCTTCAATATTATCTTGGATGGCCTGCAAAATATGCACTGATGCCAAGTTTCTTGTTTCGGCAGGCCCCCGTACTCTGATGAGAAGGGGTAATGATGTTGACCCATATTGAAGAAACCTGCTCCCTCTTTCATATGATCTACCTGCGTAGGATACACTGATTAACTCAAATGCGATGTCAAGGCTGCTATCAATCCTGCCTTCAACAAAGCGAATGACGGATAAGCGGTCATCAGCCGAAAGCTGATAACCAGATGGTACATTCTGGAAGTTCAATCTCACAGGCTGAACAGTCTCAATAGTGTTTGAGCCATGCATGTTTACTGACACGTCGACATCTTTGAAGGTGTCAAAATCCAAGGATTTCAGCTCGTTTTCAATCTCTTGCGTGTGATCTTCAAGAACTTCCTTAACCGCTGATGAGGCAAAGCTTGATTGACCCGCAGGTCCTTTCACAGTTATGCGCAAGGGTAACAAGACACTATCCAAACGCCTACGGTTTCGAAGCAATGGCGAGACAAGGCTTCGAGCGTTTCGATTAGTTCCCACTGCAACATCAGTCAATTCAAAAGATTCATCAAGCTCATCCTGCAAAATATTTTCTGCAAATCGCACTATGGCCTCTCTGTCATCTCGAGAGAGGCGGTATCCGGCCGGAAGATTGTCTAACTTCAATTGCACAGGATGGACAGACTGCTCCATAGGTTCAGCAACTGGGGGGTACTTTTCAATTGACACATCTGCATCTTTGAAGGTATTGAAATCCAAGGATTTCAACTCGCTTTCAATATCTTGCTCGTTATCTTCGAGAACTTCAATCAGGCTTTCTAAAGCAGCATCAGATTCACCAGCAGGCCCTGTCACAGTGATTTGTAGGGGCAATGTCGCTGTATCTAAACGCCGTCTGTTTCTGGGCGATGATGACAGAAGGCTTCGCGTGTTGCGATTAGTTCCAACAATAACTTCACTCAATTCAAAAGGTTCTTCAAGGTTTTCATCCAAAATCTCTTTCACAAAGTCGATAATGGAGCTTCTATCATTTCGTGAGAGACTATAACCAGATGGCGTATTGTCAATATTCAGCCACAAAGGATGGGTAAACGGTACCAAAGAGACAACCTTAGTTGTAACAGCAACATCTTCAAATTTCTCTTCGTCCAACTCCTTTAACATTTCCTCAAGGTCATTTTTATACTCTTCAAGGGCTTTCTCGATGGCTTCCTTAGCAGCATCAGGATCACCAGCAGGCCCGCTCACACTTACGTCAAGGGGTAGGGAGGTCCCAGCTAAACGCCTCTTCTTGCTTGGTGATGATGGGAAAAGTCTCCGCTCTCTTCTGCCATTAGAAGCAACAATATCTCCCAGTTCAAATGAGGGATCAAGATATTTTTTCATAGCCTCTTTGAGACCCTCTATGATTTCTGCTTTCTCATCTTCAGACAGTTCGGCCCCTTCAGGGAGGTTATCCAAGTCCAACTCAATGCGATGGGTAGATTCTTCCTTGGGTCCATCGTTGGCAGTAGATTCCTCTTCAGGTTCCTCTGTGCCAGGTGTCACAGTGGCATCTTTGAACCCATCCCAATCCATGGACTTCAGCTTTCTCATAATATCAGCCTTGTATTTGACGAGGACTTCCATGATGTAAGACAATGCCACGTCAGCCTCATCAGCCGGCCCCTTTACAGTGACACGAAGAGGTATTGATAAGCTTTTCAACAACCTTGATGTAAGAAGGCGTCTAACATTCCTCCTGCTTGCATCGGCCACATCGACCAACTCTAATGACTTATCGAGATTATCATACAACAACTTTTCAACAAAAGTTATGATCATTTCTCTATCGTCTCGAGAAAGTTTGTAGTCAGAAGCGACATTATCTAAGGTCAAATATGCTTGGTGGATTGTTTCTCGTGTAGGTTTGTTTATCGCATTTGGGTCGTAGGTGTCATATGACACGTCCACCTCCTTGAAGTCATCCCAATCCAATGATTTCAGCTTTCTCACTATGTCAGGCTTATAGTTTTCAAGCACGTCCATGATGTAAGACAAAGCCATGCTGGATTCATTAGCAGGCCCTTTCACATTGATAAGAAGGGGCAAGGACACCGTATCCAGCCTTCTTGTGTGTTGGAGTGATGATGACTCTAGACCCCGATTGCGATCTCTGGATGCATCAGCCACTGAATTCAATTGTAATGAATCGTCAAGGTTATCTTCTAGAAGCTCTTGGATATAGCGAATAATAGTTGATTTATCACCTTGGGGAAGGCGATATCCATCAGGGAGACCATCGAGGTCCATCATGATGGGATGTTCAGTCTCCACCAAACCAACACCTACATCGACCCCATCAAATTGCTCAACTGATACCTTGACGTTTTTGAAAGCATTGTAATCAAGGGACCTGAGAAAATCCACTATTTCTTGGTCGTAATCTTCAAACACTTCCATGACGTGAGACAACGCCATGCTGGATTCGTTTTCAGGCCCTTCCACATTGATTTCCATGGGAAAAGATACTGTTCTGCTACCATCTATTGATTCTAGAAGGAGGCCTTGCTTCCAAAGATCATCAATGTCAACCAAATCTAACGACTTGATAAGCTTTTCATCCATCAGCTCTTTGATGAAACGGATTATCTTGGATTTATCGTCATCGGGCAGTTTATAACCATCGGGTACTCTTTCCATGATCAATCGCACAGGATGATTTGTCTCTTCTGTGCATTCAAAGATGTCATCAAAATCATAAGATTCTACCATCATTCCCACATCTTTGAAGGTGTCCCAATTCAGAGACTTCACCTGTCTTACAATATCAGGAATTCTGTCCTTAAGGACGTCCATGACATATGATAGAGCATAGGTTGATTGGTCAGCAGGCCCTTCCACCGTGATGCGAAGAGGCAGCGAGAGTCTATTGTCGCAATCACTGCCTGCAAATTGAACTCTGATCAAATCCAATGAGTTATCAAGGTCATCCTCCAACACTTCTTTCACATATCGGATGATGTCCGCCCGATCTGCAGCAGATATACGATCTTCATCCTGGACATCCTTGAAGACAAATAGTACCGCATGGTCACTTTCTTCCCTTTGAGTCCCAGTACTTGAGCAGGCCACATCATCATATGTTTCCGTGGAAATGTTAACATTCTTGTATTCATTGTAATCAAGGGACTCAACAAACTTCTCCAGATCTTGCTCATGATTGTCAAGTACTTCCATAACGTATGCGAGAGCGAACGCTTTTCGATCAGCAGGACCTCTCACTCTGATGATGAGTGGCAATGACTGAGCGCGATTTTTGCATCCATTTGCAACTTCTATCAAGTTAAATGTATTGTCTAGTTTGTCCTCCATCAATTCATTCACATACTTAATGATGGATGCTCGGTCAGCAGCAGAAGTAATCTGTCTGTCAGATATATTGTCAAAGATTAACTGCACTGGATGGTTGCTGTCTTCCATTCCTGCCATGTTCATGGATGATCCATTGGAACAGTAGACATCATAATCATATGTCTCAGTTGATATGTTGACGTTCTTGAACTCATTCCAATTCAATGCTTTGACAAATTTCTGCAGATCCTCTTCGTGATCATTGAGGACTTCCATCACGTATGCCAATGAAGTGGGCATTTTGTCGGAAGGTCCTCTCACTGTGATGAGTAGTGGCAATGTTGAATCGGCTGTATTGCATCCATACGAAACTTCTACCAAGTCAAATGAATCATCAAGATTCTCGTCCATCATTTCTTTCACAAACTTCATAATGGATGCTTGGTCAGAAGAAGGTAACGTATATCTGTCAGAGAGATCATCGAAGGTCAATTGCACCGGATGCTGGGTTTGTTCAATTCCCATCGTGCCTGAGACATTTAATGACGATAAATCAAATGTTTCGATGGAGATGCCAGTATTCTTGAACTCATTCCAATTCATCGCCTTGAGAAACATCTCGAGGTCTTTCTGGTGATCTTGTAGCAATTGCATCACGTATGCCAATGAAGTGGGCATTTTGTCGGAAGGTCCTCTCACCGTGACAAGAACAGGCAGAGAATCGTCACCCGTATCGCCTGCATCCACGATTTGAACCAAGTCGAATGGATCATCGAGATTGTCAGCCATGAAACCTTCCAAGTGGTTGATGATGGATATCTTATCAGACTCTGAAAGTTCAAATCCATCGGGAGCATTCTCGAATAGCACTTGGACTGGATGGGTCATATCTTCGATCCTCACATTAGTAGTGGTAGTATCTACCACAGTATTAGTGGAAGTGGAACTACTTGATCCCGAATTGCTGGACCCCCCTCCCGGCTGGTAGCCTGTATCGCCCGTGCCAGTATAGACATTATTATCCGTTTCCGTCCATTCGACAACTTCATTGAAGTCAAATGTGTCCGCCTTAATACTAGCATTTCCAAATGCCTCATTATCAATGTCATTTAAGAAACTCTTGAAATCGAGGTCGTACTTGTCAACGATGTCCATCACGTAAGTTGAGGTCATATCGGTTGCATCGGTAGGACCTTTTTATCCATCGATAAGAAAAGAAAAACCAATAAAATGATAGATGAGATATATTATCATTCCAGAACATCTACTCTCATTTAATCGAAAAACAAAAATGAGAAGAAAATAAAAATATGCCTCACCTTCCACCGTAACACGAAGGGGCAAGGTTGGTGTCGACGACGAAGTAGAAAATTTCCCAGCACTTTCAAGATTAAGAAATTGAATCCTATCATCAAGGTCTCCCAAATTATCCATGACCAAACCCTTGACGTAATTGATAATGTCCACACGGACATAGTCGGGCAACTTGTATCCGTCCGGCACGCCCTCGATGATGACCTTGACAGGATGCTCCGACACAAACGTAGGCACGGTAATATCCGGCAAATCAAACGATTCAAACGACACAAGCACATCCTTGAAGGTATTCCGATCGATATCCTTGAGACACTTGACCAAATTCGGCTTCTTTCCCCGTAGTATCCTCATCACGTTCGATAACACCTTATCCTCCGTCACCTGCCTGGGGCCACGGACCGTAACTCTCACCGGCAAATGAGGCGCAGGCTCGTCAAGCTTGAACCGGCTAGCATATGCTACCATAATCAATTCCCAACTATTCTTCATCTCCTTCTCGATGGTATCCTTGACGCATTCGATGAACTTTTCGCGTTGACGTTTCGGCATTTCGTAACCCACTTTTACGTTCTTGAAGAAGATGTGAACCGGGTGGTTGGTAATCATCTTGTCCGAGGTGATGTCGTCAAGGTCGGATGCCTCCGAGGAGACCTCCACATCCCCAAAGGTCTTGGCGTCGTATTCCTTGAGCCTCTTGGCGATTTCCTCCTTATTCTCTTCGGCGATTTTCATGAGCTCGGGCATGGAGATGTCGATGATGCCGGAGGGACCCTTAACGGTGATATCCACGGGTAGGTACAAGCTATTCTGAAGCTTGCCGCTCTCAATCGTTTGACTGGTCTGAAGCCGACGCTGAAGCCGCCTACTACCATCGGAATAGGACATATCTTCCAACGTCAACCCCGGATCCAAATTCTCTCCAATGATATCCTTCAATATCTCCAATATGGCAGCTTGGTCCTCGGCGTTGGGCGTGTATCCGTCCGCGATATCGTCCAAGTTGAATTGCATCGGAACCGTTTGTGTGACTTCGGGTATGACGATGTACGTTGGGAACGGGGTGGGGTCGAACGTGGACGGTTCTGGCGTCATGTCCGTGGGCATGGGCGTGGGAAATGGCGAGGGAAAGGGTGTGGGAATTGGCGTGGGAAATGGAGAGGGCTAGAATGTACATGTATATCAAAAAAGAAAATCGAAACGATGTATGCATATAATGTGAGTTAACATTGTGAGAGAAAGAATTACAAAAAATGGCACGGTATCGAGTATATCTCCGAAGCCCCAAAAACGAACAATAACATCATACTTACAAATGGAGTAGGCTCCGGACTAGGAAAAGGCGTGGGCATCGGCGTCGGCTCCGGAGTGGGCCTCGGCGATGGTAACGGTGTCGGCCTGGGCGTGGGCCTCGGCGTCGGTTTCGGAGTTGGCCTCGGCGTTCTTGGCAAGGGCGTCGGTCGTGGAGTGGGCTCCGGGGTCGGCCTTCGTGTTGGCTGATAATAGAAAATAGAAAGTGCACATCATGATATAATATGAATATAAGTATTAGCAAAAAAGCTCAAATAATAGAGACACACCCTCTCGAAGTAAAACAATAGCAGCATACAAAGTGTTCTCTCTCTTAGTAATAGCAACATCAAACACGTAAAACAACTCACCATGGGAGTAGGCTCCGGCGTAGGCCTAGGAGTCGGCACCATCGTAGGCTCCGGCGTCGGCTGCGGCGTGGGCTCCCCCGTAGAATCAACAATGTACCCCGGCTCGTACGGCCCGAAGCTCAATCCCAAATTCATGAACGATTCCGGATCCATCGGGCGAATGTGTCCCATGATTCCCGCCATGTCGGCTTGCAAAGCTTGGATTATGTAGGTGGAAGCGGCGGAGGCGATGTGGGAGGGGGCGTTTATCGTGAAGCGCAGGGGAAGGGAGACGGCGTTGGGACTGTTGCCGAGGCAGGAGCCGCTGCTGTACCCTCCGCTATTACCGCCGCCGGAGACTCCGTTGTTGGCCCAGTTGACGCCCTGGCCGGAACCGTTCGTTCCCCCGTTATTATTATTCATGCCATTATTATTATTCATGCTCGTGCCTCCGTTGCCCCAAGAATTTTGTTGATTGATTTGATTCTGCTGATACGCCGCCTGCTGCGCCTGCCACGCCGCCTGCTGCTGCGCCCAAGAACCTCCCGCTCCCGCTCCCGCCGCTGCTCCGGCATTATAATTGTTATTACCGTTCCATGCGGTGGCGCCCCAATTGTTGTTGGCGTTGTTCACTTGATTCCCATTGCCTTGGTTGTTCCACGCGGTCTGTCCTCCTTGATTCTGAGACCCTCCTTGTCCCTGGTTATTCCACTGATTGTTCTGAGTATTCTGCATGACGGCATTCCTACAAGGCAAGATCCCCGCATCCTGCACATCGATGAACTCGAACTCCTGGTCCAAATAATTCGGCAAACTTCCCCTTATGTAATTCAGGATCGAATCCCTCATACCCCCCTCCAGTCGATATCCCGGCGGGAGATTATTGAACGCCACCTGTATCGGAGCCTGGACGTCGACGTTCTGGGTTTGGGTGATGATGGTCCCGGAAGGGCCGGCGTTGACGTAAACGTTTTCGCCGTTGCCTCCCGCGGTGTTACCCGAGGCGAGATTGCCGGAGGGGCCGAGGACGGAGACTCCGCCTTGGAGGTGGCGGGTTGTATTGAGGGCTGCGGCTGCGCGGGCCACGGGTGAGAGCAAGGGCTCGTCGACGTCGAGAAGATCGAGTGGTAGATCATGATGATGTTTGAATTGTTGACGACGTTCGTGCTTGCGCTTGCCTGCCTTGAGCTGAGGTTGGTTGCCCGCATCGACGAGGTGAGGAACGATGACGTCCTTTCGACGAGCGGCAGCGACCACGGGTGAGAATGGCTCGTCTTCGAAATCGAGGGGTAGATGATGTTGTTTGAGATGATGTTTGAATTGATCGTGCTTGAGTCTGCCTGCCTTGAGCCGAGATTGGCCGCCTGCATCGACGAGGTGAGGAACGATGACGTCCTTTCGACGAGCGGCAGCGACCACAGCTCTATCACGACAGCAGGGGCCCAGAAAGACCAGGACAACGATGAGCAGCACGTTGGCCGTCATGGTTGTTATTGTTCGATTTTGATTCATTAGTTTTGTATTTTATGAGCATGTCTCATGAACCGTTGTATGTGCAAGCCGGTACATACATTTATTTCATGAGCTAGCTATGCGGCTATTATATGAACGACATTGAACGACATGCCTATTGAGATTATTGACAGCCCGGGATCAGAGCAAGCAAGCCGATCATTCCATTGTCTTCCTGCAAGAATTTTGAATGCATGATCATTTTGATGTGCGTGGTGGGCGGGGCTCAACCTTTCAAACGCGCAACGCAAAACAGCGCATGCAGGCATGAACCTGTGATGATTGAGACAGGACGATGTTGTATGTGCGTGATGTTGTTTCGTGCCAAAGGTTCGTGCGTGCAGGAATCAGATCTGCGCTCACCTTTGATCGTACTTCTTGGAGCTTCTTGGCATGCCTATGTACGATACGCACACCCGTACCTTATCGTACTATTACGTGGATTCGCATAGATTCGCATCATCAAGCAAGAACATCAAGCCCGCATCAAGCAAGCTCTATCAGAACGAAGCTCTAAACGACACATAAAGGTTCGACAACTCCGAACTCCGAAACCATCTGATATCCTACATACAGGCAGGCAATTTTTGAGGGCGAGGTACAATAATTCCATTTGCATGTGTACTGATTTATTCCTATGTAGCAAATATTTATGAGGTACGATTAAAAATAGTTGAAATAAAATGATAGGTCACTTCCTTAGATTTGTATCTCAAATTTAGTATCTCACGGTACTGGGTAGGAGTATATTTTAATGGAACAATGTAGGTAAGCTTATTGCTTGGTACGCGAAAATAGTTAGTTTTCGTCGAAAAGAAACTGATGGGATATGCCCAGCAAGTTCTCAGGTTTCTGAATTTGAATTTCGGGTTCACTTCTCCTTGCGACACTTTTGTTTCAAGAAAATAGTACGGGTCACTATGACTTATTATGTTCCCAATTCTAATCTACTACTCCTACTGTTATAATATAATCGTTAAAAGAAGGCATATTATGTACGTTATTTAACAAACAAACAGATAGAGTACGATAGAGATGAGAACAAATAAACTAAAATAGAGCAAGTAAAACTCACAATATATCAAGCTTCGTGTATATGGAGAAAATCGAAATCTGGCTAAAACACTTTAATCTCCATCCGCGCGTTTCTCTGCAACTTATTGCGGATGACCTTAGGAGTCATTCAAAGCGCAGAGCTCTGTTGAAGCTTGGGCGATCCGAACAACAATGTTTGTCTACCTTAGCGTAATTATGCGTACCTATTCGTGGATGGTCAATCTAAATGTCTTTATCCCCAAAAAGTGACAAATAACTCCTCCAGTAGATAGGGGGAAGCTCTCGCCAACGCCGTCCTCCTTCATTCCCCCCCGAAAGCGTTTGGCTGGAGAATCGCACCAATACACAAGAGGGTGCTGCAAGACACTGGGATCGCCGGCAACTACGTAGGTAGGTACGTACGTACATTCGAAATATTTTTCTTCTATAGAGCTCGCGCAACAACCATATCGGCTACCACTTGGCTACCAATTGGCTACCACCTGGCTACCACTGGCTACCACTTGGCTATCAATGGCTACCACTTGGCTACCACTTGGCTACCACTTGGCTACCACTTGGCTACCACT
>JALLAS010000118.1:0-11798 GCA_036939415.1 Detonula confervacea | reverse complement strand
TCATTGCTGCTTATCAGCGTATCAGGAGCGAAGACAGCGACCGATTTTCTCAAGTATCACATTTCAATTGTGAGTGAGCTGAGATAAATCTGAATGAAAAATAATAATGGTTTCAACGAATGAGAATGATCCGAGCGAGAGCTCGGCAAATGAAAGAGGAATTGATTTTGTCTGCTTGCCCTGTTCGCCACCGGCGCTAGCTGTGAATGGAGGTATGGAAGAAACCCTCTCGGCGGTAGAGTCATTTCAATTCAAGAGTGATGAAAATTGTGATGAGCAACAATCCAGTGGAGGGGGGAGCGCAGAAAAACCCAATACCAGTGCAGAAGAAGAAATAATGGTGCCTATTATTTGTCAGCCAGTGATGAGTGCTGCTGCAGGTGTGGAAACAGAAGGGAAAATGCAACCCATAACCAACAGCAATAATTTCATGGGCGCTGGGATAGAAACATCCAATATTAAGGCGGAGGAAAAATCAGTTTCAAGTAATTGCGATGACGAAGATGATCGTGGGCAGGAATCGATTGAAATTAGAATTATTGTGGAGGGAAGCGAAGAAAACGCCAAGCCCAACGATGCCAGTGTGGAAACACAACAAGTGAAAATGGAGGAACAACATGATGATACCGAAGTTCCATCCAAAAACAATGATCATTTGGAAGAATCCATGGTGCAGAATGGGGGAGGCATTGATGTGAATCCAGAAGATTGTGCAACCTTATCGGTTAGTGGCCAGCGGATGAGTGACGTAGAACATGAAAATGATGAGGCGCTAGCCTTGTTGGATCTGAAACAGGAGCTTGCGAATCCAAAGAAAGACAATGACGAGACAAAATCTGTGTCAAATGCAATGGATGACCCAGGTACTGATACAGGATCACCTGCTATGCTTCCAAGTGGGGAGGCATCATTGTCGGCAGGAGCACAACAAGAGCCAGATATCAATCGCAAAGCAATGAAATCTCAGTCAACTAATGGGGCGTCCAACACTGATATGGCAACAACGGAAATGCCTACAATGGAGGCAACAGATGAGCAAAATATCAATGATGCACCAAAGTCTCAATCAAATGAAAGTGAAAATAGTGGAGCTGAATGGACAGATGATACAGAAACAGATGAGCAAGCAGGTACTAAAGTGCCCACTGCTCTGCCCCCGAGAGGAAATACTTTCTCTCCGTCTGCAGTGCAGTCTAATAATGATGATTTGGATGCGACAAATGCTGCAAAAGAAGAGGATGTGCGAGATATTAGTGAAGGGACACCTCCCGCCCCTGGGATTGGGGAGGTATTGCCCAGTGATAATAGTGTGCAGTTGAAGAATGAAGTCTCCACCGATGTGATAGATGAAACACAAGCGAAAGATGAGCCAGGAGCTAAAACAAGTCCCACCACCCCACCATTGAGAGGGAAAGTATTGGCTGCAGTTGGGAAGACAAATGAATTAGAGAATGATGTGGTGGAAGCAAAAGAAAAGGGGAATATTGAAACATCCACAGATAAATGTCTGGATTCAGCGCCTTCCCTTCAACTCTTTGATGCCTCAGGCAACCCCACAACGCAACAAGAAAATGACATTATCCTTTCACTAGAAATCCCATCGTACAAAGCCGTTTTCTATGAACAGTGGCAAAAATCAGGGCCTGCGAATGATAAGAATGTGGCGAAGACATTATTTCAACAGTTTAAGGCTGGGGGGGGAAGATTTTTCAAGCGTGGACGTTATGATAAATTCAAATATACAATGGTGGATGAAGATGAAGCTATTCGTAGTGAGTGATTTCCTTGATCGTTCAAAAATATATGTGCTTGTTCAAATTCTCACAAATAAGATATTTACCAGAAATAAGTAAAGATATGGGTCGCAGATCGGGGAGGTTGTCTCCAAAAAGTCTTGAATGTGTCATCCCGATCTTTGATGATTCAGGCGAACCCACCGCCTACCAACAAAATGATGTTTTCCTCTCCGCAAAGAATTCATCCTACCATGATGCCTTTCGTGCACAGTTCCAAAAGATGGGATTCTCCACAGCAACGAAGGATAATCTTCGTGTGTCACACGAATTATTTAAACAGTTCAAGGAGGGGGGAGGAAGATTCTTCAAGCTCATCCCTGGAACTGGATATGCATCGGTGAATGAAGAGGAAGCTTTCGAGAGTGAGTGATTTCATTCATGTTGCAAAACATCACTGTGTGCGCATACACTTACTCACAAATATGATTATTACCAGAAATAAAACGTCACGTATCTCGCAGGAGGGAGTATTTTCCACAAATGTTCGATGGTAACATTCCGAATAAAAGGGAAAAGAATGATTTGGCTTGCTTAAAAATTGATGGGGATTTCCAAGGTCAAAACCCGGCAACAGAATCTTCAAACCCAGTAACCCAAAGAAATGGGCGCTCAAGTAGGAAAAGGAGCAAGCCGCAAAGTTTTATTGATTCACAAGGTCAAGAGTTAATGGTTCAGGAACTCCTAAGAGAGCAATCAGCCGTAGCTAAGGGAAGGAAAGAACGCGACAAAGGCGATGGAGACAAACCATTTTCACTTAATGAGAATCGGCAGTTTGAGCAGGGATGCATTCTACACGGATGGGGCAATTGGGACGCAGTGCATTTATGTGTTCCTGGTAGGACAAATATAGAATGTGAGAGTTATGCTGCAATGCTCAGGAAGCTACATCCAGAGATCAAAGAAAGGCTCATTAGAGAGCACAAATCACTTTGGGTCTATCCTGATGGCAGTAAGCGACCCCTGAAAGAGGGCATGCCTCCTCCCATGGATGGAGAAGACAAGAAGAAGGCACTGAATGCTCGCCAATCAGTCCAGGAAAAGAAGGAGGACAAGCCCAAGGCAGAAGATGCTGCAAGCCATTCATCCACACATACTGTGGGAAAGAAAAAGAAAGCTGAACGAAAAAGGAGCAAAATGAATAAGGATGACACTGAAAGGGGTTTGGCGTATAAGAAAGAGCCTGAAAGTGCCGTGGCATTGAGTCGGACAAGAGCCATCCGAAACGGGGCCAATAGAGGCCAGGACGTGACTAAGATAAATTCTGCGCAGCTGGTGGATGCTGTAAGTGAGCGAAGACCCAAGAGGCAATCTGCCCTTAACGCCAGGAAGTCGTTAAAGTCGAGCTTGGCCAAGGAGGATGAAAATGATGACTTTTTGTCAGAGGAGAAAGGTTTAGTTTCTTCAGGGAAGGTATCTTCATCTGCAAAGTCCAAAATGCAAGTAGAGAAAGATGACTTACTGTCTCAGCTGCAAAATACTCCATCAAATAATGGGGAGTATTACGAGGAAGAGTCGGCATGGCGATTTCACAACCCGGCATTCATAGAACGTTCTGAAGAGCAATTGACGACGTTGCGGAGTGATATCATCCCACAGATGTCTGCTCCGACCTCGCTTGAAGCACTCAAACCTTTGCCTCCAGCTCCACCATTACCAGAGCTCCCATCATCAAAGTATTGTAGCTGGACTTTTGACGAGGAATCACGCGTACTTCTAGCCAACTTCCGCATGTCAGGATATGCAAAGGAGAAGAATAAAGTCAAAATTAAGAGTCAAGATGAAAAATTCCTCTTTGAAATGATGGAGAGAGATGATATCACAGTAATCTCAGAAGGTCTCGCAGATGCACTTAACCCCAATCTATGGACAAGGGAATACATCGAAGGCTGTATTGGATCGGATTATCATCACAAGTTTCGGGTATTTGAAACCTCTTTGCGCAATAATGGCTCGGCAGAAGAACCGACTGAGCAGGCGAAGGAGAACAAGGGATGGCACAGCATGAAAGTTTCAGATTATTTCCAATATCTTGAACAGAGGAAGTCTGTCAAAAATGAAAAACTGGACAACACAAACAATGACAGGAGTTTAACCTTAAATGAAAGCTTCAAATTCACGGACAGTAATGGGGAGGAGAAATCTGTTAATGTGGACAAAGAGGCTCTTGTAAGTTTTCCTATGCATTTTCCCTTTATTGTTCCTGCTATTACATTTCTGGCCTACCACTGCCTTCTGTTGTGGCCTCTATTTCCTTAATTAGTACATGATTGATGTTGATATGGTGAAACTGCTGCCACAAGCATCAGATGATTTTCAGTGCAACTTTAAGATTCCAGGGATTCTTCCTGGAGGATCACACTGCATGATGAATGCGGTGAGTTCCGCAACTTTTTCATGTCATCTGACATTCATTAGGACACCCCCTTTCTGAGACTGTTGCATTTTGTATATTTGTTCAAGGTCAATGCCAATGGTAGGCCGTTTATGGGCCCTAACCTTTACATCACCCCGCCATCCTCGTTCACTCATTTCCATCAAGATGGACATGTAAGTGAAACACTCTATGAACATATGTGCCTCCATAAATGTCAAACTGAAGCCTGACCGCGATCTCTCATTATTATAAAACTAGGGAACTGTTGACTCTGGTCATTTGTGCCTTTCTGGTTATAACGAAGTGGTCATGCTAAGGCGGCTTACAGAGAGACACAAGTGCCATGCTATACGCCTATTAACGGGAACATCTGATTCGTATAGCACACTTTATGGTTTGCCTCACGACGATGTGGTAAGTCCCTACACAGCTGTCTCTTGACTTGGCTTCTTTCTTTTGCGCCATTCTTATTATTTGTGGATTGTGGGTATATAAATAATAGGAAACTCAACATGATTGGCCGAGCGGGCAGGCAATTGACCAGTGCCAAAAAATGCGGTGGGTGCTTTTGACTTTGCGTCAATCTTTCTGTAGTTTACAACCATAGCCTATGCAGTCAGCACATGCAATCAATATACGGCGGCCCCTAACAATTTCTATTTTATTTCTATTGTAGGTATTATCCATCTGTCTTCGTCTTAAAGCCGGGTCAAGTTGTGCACATCAACAAAGGGCGTCTGCATGCATTTCGTAAATTAGCACCTTCAACATTGCTCAAATCTGATTGCCACTTTGATCTCCGAAACGGAATTCTGCAAGGTAAAAAACAGTCCACAGAAGATGTCTGCTTTAGTGTGGCATGGGACTGGATGTTCAAGGGTGTCACATCTAAAGGTATCAATAGAGAGATCTCAGGTATTCTTGAATGTGCAAGGCTCAATCGTGAACATAACCTGCAGTCCCTCGCAATTCCAGAGACTTCTTTACTCTTTTTGGCAAAGGAGAATATTGCCAAATATGGACTTGCGAGCAAGATTGAAAGAACCAATTCTCTCTTCCAAACAGATATCCCTCAACATCAAAGCCCAATTCAGGCATCAGAGCCAGATGCAGAGACCCTTCTACGTGGCATACTTCCGTCCCTGCAATATGTTCTCAACCGTCATATTTCAGCTTCAAAATTTTCTGAGGAGTGGGAAGAGAAAACAAAACACGTGACCAAATCTTGGCGAGTGTCTATCGGATCTAAGCCAAACGCATGGGAGGACCCTGGCGCTTTCTCACTAGACCCGTGAGTACTTTGAGTGTGATTCCATTATTTCCAAGCATAGACATTAACCTTCCACATTTGATGTGGCTCAAACTTTTGACAGGTATGGAGCAGGTGACTTTTTCTGTAAATTTTGCTCTGAAGAGTTGTCCAACGTTTACATGCATTGCGACGGATGTGAAAAGCTTCTTGATAAAGACTTTAATATATGCTCTATATGCCACATGGAGGGAAAATACAAAGTCTTCCACCAAATGCACCCATTCAATGAGAAGAAACACAGTATCCTCAACCACACAGGTAAGAAACAAGAAAATAATATATATCATATCCCACCCAGAGCCACCATAATATCTCATACCTCTATCTGCAGGCAATAAAACACAATTGAGACAAGCAAGATGTCCTTGTAAAAATGGGAAACCCTGTGGAAATTGCAGTTGGTGTACTGGATGTTCTTGTAGGTGCCATCAATGGTTTACTCTTCACTATCGATTCATGGGTTTCAATGATGAGCGTGAGATACTCAAGCAGGCAGAAAACATAGTTGCATGTGGTGCGACGTTGTCAACAGCAGTGGAAACGAAAGCGAGGCTCTTTTCTTTAATATCAGATGATTTGCACCAGCCGCAGGAGGAGATGTTAACAGAGGAGGTTCCACAATTTTGCCAAGTAATTGAAGCAAAGAAACAACCATCCAGGAAGAGAAGGAAAAAAGAGGATGAACCCATTCACAGCCAGGACGCTTCTGAAGCTACAGTCCCAGAACAAAGAAGCAAGAGACCAAAGATTATGAGTGATGGACAGACAAGAGATCATCAGGCCAAAGCATCAAATGATTTGCCCCAGTCGCAAGAGGAAATATTAACAGAGGAGGTTCCACAATATTGCCAAGTAATTGAAGCAAAGAAACAACCATCCAGGAATAGAAGGGAAAAAGAGGATGAACCCATCCACTGCCAGGTCGCTTCTAAAGCTGCAGTCCCAGAAGAAAGAAAGAAGAGACCAAGGGTTATAAGTGATGGACAGACAAGAGATCAGCAGGCCAAGGCAACAAATAGGAATGGATTGAATACAGAGGAGGAAACGTCCCATGATCACCCTAATACCGAAGTTCCAGCCTCGGAAAAAAGACAGAAGTTGCGAAGGGTCGCGAAAAAAGGGCACACAGAATATAAGGAAAAATCAACAACCAGGAATGAAGATGTCGAGGTCAAGGCTCACGAGAATGCCACTGCTGAAACTTTAGCACCCAAACAGAAAATGAATAGACCAAGCACTATGAATCCAAGCGAGCACAAAAATACAGCAGCAAGGAAGATCGATGCTAAGGGATCAGTCCCTGAGCAGAATTGGAACAGGGCAAGGAATGAAAAGACGGCGGAACACCAACAGTCCAGTGGTAATACCGATGCAATTGAACCAGCAATAGGGCAAGGAGGAAGGAAAGAAAAGAATGATGACATAGATCTGAAGACGCAAACCGAGTCAGCGGTAGCTTATGAGCCCGCTGTGACATTCCACTGTGAAAAATGTGATAGCACCTTCAACTTTGCTCATGCATCCGGCGCAGCTGCAAGTTTTGGAACTCATGTTAAGTGGTGTGGCACGAAAAGCGACCGAAAGGAAAGACGAAAGGCGGCTCAAAAATCCAATTCGGCAGATGAAAAAGATGAATCCCTTGATGATGATTCCGCAGCTAGTGTTGATGAATCAATATCCGAAGCAATCCCATTTGATCCAGATGAGGTAAAGGCTGGTTCCCGTGTTATGGTTTTATGTAAAGCAGGTAAAGCTTGGCAAGCTACCATTAAAAAGCGTTGGGAGAGAAAGAATGAGCAAGGTTTCATGATTCATTATGATGGATCGAAGAAGGCACGTCGAGAATGGACTCCGGTTGATGGGGTTGTGGGGTTCATACAGGATGGCATCGAAAATTAAGATGATCGAGCTCCAACTTAAACGCATACATTGATTGAGTAGCCAGACATATTATTAATTTAGCAGCCTTGACCTGCATACTTGACTTTACATCAAGTTTGCAGCCTGAATTTACATCGATATGATTCGGCAGCTGACTAGAGGGAAAGAGGGTGCCATAAGAGCTCAATTTATCTCATCACTCCTTGGTTCCGAGTCAGCCACAGACGATGAATGCCAATAGATCCAATGAATGAAACAAATACTGAGTGCAGATGTGCCTTAGGCGGTATGTCGCGCGTTGTTATCGTCATGCCCCTGGTCCTGAAATGCTGAAAACATCTGAAGCCCAAGAGTGCATGTTCTCTTTTGGAGCAAATGGTTGACGAGTGGCAGACAACAACTTGCAACAGAGATGTAATATATTATTATCATAGTGTTGTAAACTGGTCAGATACGCCCAAGTTTCAATACTGCCACTGTCGCTGACTGGGGAGGGAAGTCCGGAGACGAAGAAGTGTAGGAGCTGCTTAGATTTTTCCCTCGCAAATAACTCCATCAGTAGTTCCTTCATCTACGCAGCATTTTCATCCATTGTGCATCTATTTGTTGACGGTATCATTCCCCAGCAAAAGAAGTAGTTGATCCAGGCGTATCGTAACACACATACCAACCATGCCAGGGTGGGCTGCATTTCTGAAAAACTGATATCACACATAGAGTGGACGGTTGTAGATTGTAGCCTCTTTTCAATCTCATAACGCTAATAACGGTATGTCGCTCAACTCCCTCTTGGAGCAAAAATATTCACCCAAAACGACCATCATTATCATCCCTAATATGTGGATAATCCACCAGTCCCAAGTCGAGGGAAACCCGCCATAGACGGAACACGTGACGATGTGGATCAAAAAGAGTGTCACCGAAAAGTCAAGGCATTTCTTCGATTTTTCCACGATTAATGCGAGCAACAATGAACTACAGCAATGAAAAGGTGACGGGCCAAGATGGATGTTAATTATGAGCATTCATAGAAGAATGGACGATAAATAATGTTCGATAGGAATGTGTCGGGGTTCATTTTCCCAGAATTGCACACAAGCCCAGGCAAACTTTGATTACGCTAAGAATAATTTCTTTGAAGAGAGCACAAACTAAACACTCTGATTTGAACTCACCCAATAAAACTCGACATCAACACAGCCGCATTATCTATCCATCCCATGGCACTCCAAATATCCAAAAACTTGGCAGTAAATATCCTATCCATCGTTATGCTCGTGGCGAATAAAATATGATTTATTTGGAATATAATTCCCAACACCACATAGTGAAACGATTGGAGAGATATTATTTGCGAGAGAATGAGGCGGGGGTTGAATTGCGTGCCTGTCGCGGCCCCGCCGGCGGCGTAGGGCGACGACGGCGTCGTGGCTCGGCCGCCGTTGCCGTTGTTGTTGAAGCTGTTCGATAGGGAATTGGTGGAGGCGCTGGTTGCGATGTTGGAACGTTGGCTGGCCGCCATGGTATTTGAAGCGCGATGGCAGTCGGGGTGTTTTGTGAAGTGGAAAGCGGAAGTTGTCTAGAGAGAGAGAGCGGAGCGAGCGAGAGCCGAGAGCGGAAGCTAGCGGAATAAGGCCGGAGAAATTATGGGGAAATGAAGGCGGAATCTGACGGAATGTTACTGATGTTACATCATTTATAAAGCGGGCGCCATTGGCACTTCATGGGTAACGGGAGAAAAGGGAAGCAAAATAGCCCGCTGTGTCTGGCCGTGACCCGTAGGTTGCCCGAAGGCGGGACTCGAGAGGTCGAATGTCGGCATAAAATATCTCCATACTATTTTTAGACGTTGTGATGTAAATATAAATGGTATGGTGTGTTTTTCACCTTTTAATGGCAGTGAGATATTTTTATCCCAGCCAGTTGATCCAAAATCTTGTTCCCTCTCGAAAAACCAGAAGTCTGGATCTTCGATCGGTCATCGTTCTGGCTGTGCGTGCTTCGATCTCCCTTCTTCCTTCATAATCAACAATCCACCCACCGAAAAAGTGGCATAGCGATGTGCACCATGACCATGACTTCTCCAGCAAACGGTTTCCCAGTAGCCCCATCCCAACCCAAGCCAAAGCGGCAACAGCCACAGGATGCTGACCAAGCAATTGTTCATACCCCCTACGGCCGCGGTCTCGTCGTCCGAAGCCGCAAGGACGATGATATCAAGGAGGTGGAGCTTCTCGAATGGGAAAGTTTCGCCAAGCCGCGCAAGGGTGCTGGCATGCAAACACCTTACATGATGTACACAGCCGTCAACTATCCTTCGGTCACTCCTCACGTTGGAGACGATGTAGTTTGCCAGTATGGAAGGGGGAGGGTGACGAAAATATCAAGGATTGCCGATGCAAAAGGAGACAAGCCAACTCTCAAATACACCATTGCACTTTCATCTTGGAGGCTTAATAGCCGATCCGATGTTACATGCCACGTTACAACCCCCCCTCCGCGCGTGGTGCGAAAGCACACCCTGAGCGAGATGGATGCACATGAAAAGGTGGCACTAGCGAAGGGCCATAAATCAAAGGCAACTAGCTACTTTTCGCAAAAGAAGGATTATAACTTGGCATTGACTACGTATGCGAGCGCCGTGGATGCAGTGAGGAATGTGCAGCACGATCATACTTCCACCAATCAAGTGAGAGCCGATTTGGTAGTGGTGATGGTCACCTGTTCCAATAACGCTGCCACTTGCTGTGTCAAGTTGGAGAAGTGGGATGAGGCATCCAAATTTGCCCAAAATGCACTCATTCTGTTAGATGCCATGTATGGGAAACGAGGGATGAAAATACACACCATTTTGAAGAATGAAGGCAGTATCGATGCAAAGCTATTCGGAGAATGGAGAGTGAAAAGTTATTTGGTGGTGACCCGCTCATGCATGGAAAGAGAGGATGTGCCGGGTGCAATGGGTGTCTTGAAGAAGGCTCGGGGTGTGGCTATGGGCTATATAGATGAAATAAACGCCAAACAACAAAATGAACGCAGTAAAGCGGAAAAGGCATCATTGAAATCTCTGACATCGCAGGTGAAAGAAATTAGAAGACTTTTGGTTGAGTGTTCTGATAAGAAGAAGGCTACGAAGAAGATGGAGCAGAGGAGAGCCAAAGCAATGTTTGGAGGGAAAAGCAAAGAGAACGCCTTGCCTGTGGAGGCTAAAACGAAAATTGTTAAAGAGCAAGAGCAAATCAAAAAGCCAGAGGTGAAGAAAGATATAGTCATCCATGTCGAGAGCAATAATGAGGACAATGCAGCCGGTGACAAGGATACCCTACCAGCATTACCCCAGCAAAAAACGGTGCCGCCAAAAACAAATAGCAAGAAGGATTCACGCCCCTCTCCCAAGAAGAGTGTTTCATTTTCACACAGACCGCCTCAGGTGAAAGAGTTTGAGTCGTCCGCAGAAGAGTTTGAGTCGTCCGCGGACGATGCGGACGAAGACGGATCTCCGTGGTATTCGGAGCATCAGGAGGCGCTGATAATGCTGGCTGTTGCTGGATTTTCAGCTGTTTCGTTGATGGCTTTGCGGAGATCATTTCGATAGGTTGGTGTAGCACTTCAGAAGAGGCAAATAGATATCAGATTTGGAGCTTAATGCAACAAAAACTTCTGAGAATTATCTGGGTGCGTGATGTTGACTACTTTGTGGAGATTATTTGTTTATGTTGGTATACCTAAATTGGCAAATAGACCTCAGATTTGCAGCAAAAGCTTGTTGGAATTATTTGATTTGTCCACAAACTTCATAGTTACCAGCCATCCAAAGGCTTTTGTTTATGAATCATACATTGCCAATCCAGTGTCCTTATCAACACGAGGGAAAGGGTTTTTATCCGGTGTGACAAAGCCCGTAACCTTTGCAGAAGCTTCATCCAAACGCTTTTCCTCCTCTGCCGTCATAGTCCATTCCAATGTTGCCAAGTTCTGCTTCACCTGGTTGATTGTTCGTGCTCCAGGAATTGGAATTGTGCCCTTGGCAATAGCCCAGTTCAATGCCACCTGGGACGGAACAGCATTGTGAGTTCCTGCAATGTCTTTCATAACGGCCTGTAAGTTGTCGTATGCAGTATCATCCTCGTACAATTGCTTTCCAATTTTCGCTCGTGGACCGCTGGGCAAATTGTCCTTATTGTACTTTCCAGCAAGGAAACCCAACGCCAGCGGAGAGTACGATAGCACCTTTACATCCAACTCCTTGCATGCATCCAATAAACCATTCTCAATAGGCCAGCGGTACAAAAGTGACATTTGAATCTGATTGGTGGCCAGTTTGATACCACGCTCAGCAAGTTTGGCATGGCATGCGCGTAGAGCGTCGACTCCGTAGTTGCTAACTCCTACAGATTTGATGAGGCCTTGGTCGTAGCAGTCGGCAAGTCCATCC
>JALLAS010000117.1:0-18429 GCA_036939415.1 Detonula confervacea | reverse complement strand
AGCAAACCCCGCATAGTCTACTGACGAAGTTAAATCGAAACCGGAACTGTCATCCGGTTTAGCAACTAGCAAATAAAATTAATTCACACGCATTGCTCTATATTCCAACCCCACCAACAAAACAAAAAGAAGCGGGCACAAAGGCGCACAAATGTGTGTGCGATAGATCACAAATGAATTTTGGGATTGCTCCAATCTCCGCGCTACGATACATACATACGTCCGGCACACAAAATTCTGAGGTGTGACACAGGTGAGACATATCCTATCGACCATTATTGGGAGACCTTGATAATCGAGCCATGTGATATGTGGATACAATATGGATACATATAGCTGGACATTTGGATATCCACGGACACAAACGGCAATGCATGGCAGCAACGGCTCTTTTTTGACTGCGCCAATTTTCAGTTTGTGCTTTGTTTCCATTTCCACAGATTTCCCGCCTCTAACTCCTCTACAAGATATTGTAGCAACATTTTTCTCCTCTCGGGGGCAATGATAATACAGCGATGAGCTCTCTTAATTCACAGTTCGCTCACAAGCTCGCCTTCTTCATTCTCCTCTGGACTTCTTGTCTGTCTGCGGCCGTAGCTGACGAGGAATCAATCGAACAGGAAGAGCATCCGGATCCCAATGAAGAAGATTACTCGGGCATGATATATGTTGGCCGGATAGACGATGATGGCAAACGAATTGGTTTTGATGCTGACAATGGTGCGCTCCTATTCTGCTATTTTTCTTTTCATTGCATGTCCTCTACACATGCTGCGAAACTCTAACACTGCCATACTCTCACGGTCCAATGCCATACACAGGAGTCAAATACATCTTCGGCACCGGATTCGACGAAACACACAAGGAGATCGAAGAGGAAGATTTGCACCAAGAGCACTACGGACCTGATTCGGCGCATGATGTTCCCGACCGAGCGCACGGGAAGACGCGGGAGCAGGTATTGCACGAGAAGCGACGGGGGGAGTTGGATCTGTCCAAGGGACCGAAGCCGTTTGGTTGGTTTGGTGGGTGCATCCATGCCGTCCGATTGCAGCATTGTCCGTTGTGCGCATCCATACATGCCACATTTATACTCACAATTTTCTCATTTCTTTCTGATCAGAGGAACATCCGTTGGATGGCGGAGCAGTACCACCGAAAGTTGTCCGCGTAGAGCCATTCTTCATTGACGAAGCACCGGTGACAAACAAAGAATTTGGAAAGTTTATCAGAGCCACCTACTATGAAACTGAGGCTGAAAAGTTTGGTTGGTCATTTGTGCTTAGCTCCTTCTTGCCGAATGCTGAACATTTGGAGACTGCTGAAGTTGATCCAGAGGCGGTACGTTTCTAATTGTTCTTACAACTTGAGCGAGAATTCATGTTTTTACACATCATATGAGCAATTTCATTTGACATTTCTAATATCAATATACCATCATCATAGGAAGACTGGGTGGCTGTAGACGAAGCATACTGGCGTAGTCCAGAGGGACCTGGAACATCCTACAAATATCGCGAGAATCACCCTGTCACCCATGTCTCGCATCGCGATGCTGCCGAATACTGCAAATGGGTAGGCAAACGGCTCCCCGGCGAACGTGAATGGGAAGCCGCCGCTCGTGCCGGCCATTATGGCCCCAACAATAGAACATTGTACATGTGGGGAGAGGAGCAGACTACCGAAGTTTCGAAAGAGTATGCCAACCTTTGGGGTGACGGAGATTTCCCATGGGAGAATAAGGCCGAGGACGGATGGAGAGCTACCAGTCCGGTGAAGACATTCAAACCCAATGCCTTTGGTCTTTATGATATGACTGGAAATGTTTGGGAATGGGTACGAGGCGGAAAGCACAAATCACGCATGTAGGTGGAAGTTGTGTGTTTCAATGTCATGCATTTTCCCTCGTTGATTTGTGTCCTGACGTTAACTCTGTTTGCATTTGCTGCATAGTGTCCGCGGAGGTAGCTACGTGGACAGTTTTGATGGAAGTTTCAACCACGCTGCTACTCTAGGAGCACGATCAACCCTGCACGGAACCACAACCACCGGCAATGTTGGATTCCGATGTGTCAAGGCTCCCACAAAGCGTGCCGAGTATCATTACGTTTATGAAAATGAAGGTGGAGCTCAGCTTGTAATGGAAGGAGCTGATGGGAAGCGTCAATATTCGCAACAACAACCTGCTAGAAGTGACACAGAGGAGGACTGGGATGATGATGAGTTTGATGAAGACATTGTTCATGATCCAACACAGCCTCGTCCTGATGAAAAGCGTGGGCGGAAGAAAGTTGTCAAGCAGAGGATGTTGACATCTGATGAGTTGTAATTGGAGCTTAAGCAATATGCAGCAGTGGATGTGGCTGATGAAAGATGGTGTATATGTAATATTATGTGGGTGAATGAATGTTGGACCTTGAACACCAATGCAATGCCCACGACATTTGGGAATTCATGGGAGCAACAGGATTTTTTCATTTGTTGGTTAGGATGTCCTCCTGTTGATAAAGAAATAGAGTTAGGTATTATCTTTTCACAGCTGGGTTACTCAGTAGCATTTTTTGTGTATGTAAATTGTTTGCTTTCACTTTTTGGGAAATATTTGTTCTTCTGCACCCCCCCTTCCGATTTAACAGCGGTGCGTTGCGAATCCAATGGCCAACAGCTAAATCATTCTCTACTTCATTTCCCCTACCTCCACTCCCCATGCCATTTAATTGTGATTTTTGCGCATCTGACTCCTAATAGATACAAGACCGCAAAAACACTGGTGACGTTGATATCATGTTCCGATCCCCCGAATTGCATCACGAAGCATTATTCGAATCTGATCCCACTGGGCGGCATCTCCATCTACACCCTCGATTCTCTAATTCTTCCTCAAGTTCCCGGTCAAATTGTCCCGTAATAGAAATGGCATAAATCCCCGGCATGTACGCATCTACCCGCAACCATTTCGCCGTCCATGACTCCCTCGGATCCATTATGGCCACATGTCCCTCGAAGAAGGCCGTCGTACAACGATGGCAACGTTCGTGATTTCCTTCCATATCCAAGAATGGGCAATTGTCGCAGCCGTCCTCCAGAAATTGATCGTGGGTCTTGACGATGCCGCATCGCATGCATGCTCGGACTCCCTTCAGCGCGGTTGGCACCGACGCTTGTGCTAGCTCCTCTACTTTTTGAGGCAGACGTTCGCCCCCTTCGTCTTCTTCGTCGTCATAGCGGCCTTCGTCCATGTTTAGTCTTTTCGCTTTCAATGACAAATGATCCAGCAATGTTTTTGTTTGTCGTGGTCGTGCCGTTGCCGTTTTTGTTTTGGGTGCGGGCGGCGTCTTGTGTGTTTGTTTCTTTCTGCTAGCATTTATGTTTGGTTTTGGATTTAGGAATTTTGGATTATTCAGTTTAAGTTTTATGGTAACAATGGATGCAGACATTTTCATTTTACTTGTGCCACAAAACCGTCTGGCCGGTAATACTTTTGTTGATGGATCTTGATGGATGATGGCGCGCGGAAAGAAGAAGCACAGCCACAAAGAACAAAATAAAAAGTAAGTAAAAAATGGTGCCAAGATGGTGCAAAAGCCTCCTATCCCATAGCACATAGCACGTCCATAGCAATATTATTCACTCATTTCTACCAGCCGCATCACCTCGAGGCTGAACCATGAGCTGCGTAAATAATGGGCAAGGCCATCGGGGGAAGCCAATGCATTCACTGTTCAAGTTGACATTAGCTGTTAGTCTAGCAGCTTTCATAGGCAAGAATAACGCATACGGATTTGGATCAGATCGTCGCTTTCCAAGCTCGAACCGATGCCATCACATGCAGCAATCCCAAACTCGTCTACATGTTGTACGTCGACCTTTGCGACCTGCAAGCACTGAAAAGAAAAGAGCAGAAAGAAAAGCTGTAATCCAATCTCGTCAAGATGAGGCACTTCGAGACCCAACATTATTGACAGACCTGTCCTTTTCAGAATGCAAAGAGTTACACCCCAGCTCCAAACGCGCCCTGGTGGAAGATATGGGCCTGCAGACTATGACGGAAGTCCAAGCCAAGACTTTTGCTGCCGCTTTGGCAGGAAAGGACGTTTTGGCTCGAGCTAGAACAGGAACTGGCAAGACTCTTGCATTTTTGGTACCTACAGCGGAAAGAATTCTTTCCAATCCAAGATATATGCCGGGCAAAACTGTGGGCTGTTTAATCATAGCTCCAACCAGAGAACTTGCAATACAAATTGGAGACGAAGCAGAAAAGTTGCTTTTGCATCATTCAGATTTATCTTCCCAAGTTATGTACGGAGGTACAAAGATGGCGAGGGACATGAACGCATTGAACAAACGAATTCCTGCCATCATAATTGCTACACCAGGAAGATTGTTGGAGCACTTGAAAGAAACAAGTTTGAGAGGAAGAAAGTTTGGTGATGATATCATGGGCACTACAGAGATTTTGGTTCTGGATGAAATTGATCGTTTACTGGATATGGGCTTTCGGCGGGACATTCAGAAAATTATGTCGTATTTGCCACGCAAGGAGAAACGACAGACAATGTCATTTTCAGCCACCATTCCAAAAGGATTGAAACGGGTAATGAAGGAGAGCATGAATGAGGATTATGTGGAAGTGGATTGCGTAAATGATGGGTGGAATTACGCCCCCACAAACCTACGCGTAACTCAATCTCATCTGGTTCTTCCAAACATGGAATCAGTCACACAATCAATCTACTCAATATTGAAACAAGCCACATCCAAAAATTCTTTCAAGGTTGTCGTTTTCTTTCCGACGGCCCGCATGGTCAGCTTCTTTGCAGATTTCCTCAATGAAGGGTTTGACTTTCCCATAGTTGAATTACACTCAAAGAAGAGTCAATCTTCACGGAATACTGCAAGTGAAAATTTCAGGACAGCAAAGAATGCAATGCTGTTCACAAGCGATCTGTCAGCTAGAGGAATTGATTATCCGGACGTGACTCAAGTCATACAAATTGGACTGCCAGAATCACAGGATCAATATATTCATCGTCTTGGAAGAACTGCTAGGGCTGGCAAGGAAGGCACTGGACTTCTTGTGCTGTTTCCATTTGAATCACAGTTTTTGTCAGAATTAAGAGGTCTTAATATACCTAGAGATGAAGAACTATTGCAGTCAATGGAATCGTCGAAATCAGATGTACCAGAGTGGATGGCACAAAACTTCTCACGAATCCAAAACAGTGGAAACAAACTCGCCTCAAGTGGACAACTGGCATATTTGGCTTTCCTCGGATATTATCTTGGCCAGATGGATAGGCTGTACCTCAATAAAGCGGATGTGGTGGAACTATCAAACATTTTTTCCAAAACCATTGGGCTGGCTGATGTGCCAGAAATACAGGCCAAGCTTGTAAAAAAAATGGGTTTGATTGGCGTTCCAGGCGTGCGCATTGAAGAAGAAGAAGAATGACGAACCATATTGTAAATCAATTCAGTTATACCCGTGTTATACCTAAAACATCATCATATCACATAGATAGCAGTCTATCAGTATGCACTACCATCATAGCGCTGGTAATGTTGGCGCCATGAGAGAATCTATGCGATGCAAACGCACACATCCAAGCATTTGCTCTGGCAACTGAGAAAAATGAATAAGTATGATACACAAGGCATTTAATCAATGAAATTGGCAGAAAGAAACAAAACTCTTGACAAAATACCACTTACTTCATCCTCCGTCCTCCCCTCTATCACAAACCCAAGATCCACGGTAACACTCGTCATGTACCGTCGAGTCATGTTACATGCACTTTTTCCAACCGAATCCGTCCCGTTAACATCCAAGTCGACCTCGAAACAATCCGCCAATCCACGGGCTTTATCCGCGGGATAATACGTATACTTCGTAGGCAATCGTTTGCCAATAACAGCCGGTTTACCCTGCACCATTTTCTTCACAACCAACGGTCCCTCCACCGCCACGGGAATGAGCTTCAACGTCGCATTTCGTTCCTCGTCGCTACCCATCAAGAACCGAGCCATGGCGCGCTCGTGCGGCTCAAGCATGTCCACAGCTGCTTCCATGTAGGGTCGGCTCTCCTCGTCCGCTTGCAGATACGGCAGGTAAAAGGCGGGTATTTCGTAATAGTTCACAATGAGTCCCCAGGGACAAATGAAGTTTATGATGAACGTGGGAGTTTGGCGAAGGCGTCCCCCGCAAATTGTCGTGTAATTTCCTGCGAGGGCCGTCGCTGGCCCGGATTGTGCGTTTGTCAATATGACATCGGTCCCGATCGCCCTGAAAAGGTACGGCCCGCTGGGTATTTTGTTATGCTTTTTGTCCCTCAAATACGTCTCGCCTCGCACTTTAAACTTGCCATATGGAGGTTCCGACCAGCAGTGGCAATTTTTGGTTTCGGCAATGGGATATCGAGGCAGCGTCGGTATCGGCTCTTGCAACGACGCGGTGGTCACCGTTCCGTGCTCCGATGCATCAACGCCAGCTGCGTCGAATGGGTCGGAATCGCATCGACTGCGTAGGCGCGCCTGGTCCGCCTCATCCACATGAGCCTTTTCGTCGTCTGGCTCGGGAACGTTGCGCTCGGCCGACCGCGCTCGCGGCGATGCAGATGCGGTGCCTGCGAAGGCGCCCATGAGAGAGCGGCGGGTCGCCGATGCCCGTTTCGGCGGGGCAGATTTATCAGAAGTTACGCTGAACATTGATCGGGATCGTTGAGCAGTTGCAGTTATGTATGCCCGCCACCGTGCCGTTGACCGTTGCTATGGTATGGTAGTTGGGGGAGTTGATGGTTGAGAATGATGGAATCACGATCACGAATGAGCACGCTATTGACATTATAGATATCCCTTACCTAATGTTTATATTTTGCATTATCATACATAATTCGCATATTAATTAGGGGTGAAAAGTCTGGTCATACTACAGAGATATGTTGGATGTCGTGCTCCCCCTAGATACGACCTGGGGATAGATACGACGAAAGATAGATACCTCCCGCGTTTGTTAGTTGGCGATATTTCCGGATAAATGCTTACTTGTGTGGAACGACGAATCTCAACGAATCAATCTAGCTAGATAGATAGAAGTAACTAGATAGCGAGAGAGGTATTTTACAGAAACTATATTTAAATTTGGCGTCGCTAAACAAATTGAAATACGCTCTGGCTAGATTAGTCAGCCTCGTGATTGTTTTTGCTCCCGCAGCTCCCATCCCAAATGGGGGCTAAAGAGGGGGGATTCTGGTTTGGCATTTTCATAAATAGTTTACAACTTATAAGTACGCAGACTTACCATGGTGATCTACGCGTTTTACCACTTGCCCCCTTTATAACCCGCCAAACGCAATCCACCATGGCGCGGAGAAAACGATATTCATATCGTATGTAGCACCAAGCAAGAAGCAGGAAGAAGCAAGCAAAATAAGCAAATTAACCAGCAGTGGCGCGAATTGATGCCTGTGGGATGATGATGCCATGCACCGCATAATCGAAATTGAACCGTTATTCTTTTGAAAAAGGTGAAACAAACAACAAAACCATGGCGAACCGACCCCAAGCATCGCCGCAATTAACCTTCGGCCGCGGCGGATTCGTCGAGCAGGTCACCTACGCGCCCTCCCCCGCCAAATCGATGGCGCGGCCCGATGCCATCGTCAGCAGCCACGGCAACAACCCCGGCGGCGCGATTCATTCCATGGCTCCGCCGTCCTTCACCCCCGACGTACCGCTGTCTTCGTTCTCGCAGGGCTCTGCCATTCCCATCGCCGCCGCATCTTCATCATCATCGCAGCAGCAGCAGCAGCAGCAGCGAGCGGTCCCAGACAATTCCCGAAGCGACGGCAAGGTCTTTTCCCAATTGGAAGAGAATCAAATTCCGAATCCGGCGGCGCAAAATAATAATTCGCCCGCGAAAGCGATCAACGACACGGTCGAACGGGTCGTCAACGCCGTCGAAACGCGCGAGGCAAATGCCAGAGAATCGTCATTGGCGAACGGCACGTCTACGTCTATGTCGTCGTCGTCTCCCAACAACGACGACGGGGGAATGGCATTCGAAGCGGCCATGCTGTACGGAGGACCGTTCACGGCGATGGAATTGAATCAATTATCGCTGCATTGCACCGCCTGCGCCATGGTCAGCAGTAGCGGCAATAGCAGCAATTATGGAAATAATTCTAATAATGCTAGAATATCATTGGGAGCATGGTCCTCGTTGGACGGAGACCTACTGGCATCGTTGACGCCAATGCTGCACAGTCACGTCAAATCGGCCGCGGGCATCGATTTGGTGGGGGAGGGACGGAGGGTCATTTCGAAATGCATGGAGGGGAGGAATAGCAAGAATGGACGGCCGGTGATTACGATTCATCAGGTGAGCGGAGCGTGAAAAAAGGATGCTGTAGCTTCTTCTAGTGATTTGTCTTGATGTTTTTTTGCTTTGTATTGATTCGTTTGCATTGGAATAATGAACTCTCAATGAATCCTCAACAACATTCTTTTGTTCTTCTCGAAATTTTCAATCCAATGCAATGATTTTCATTCACACCAAACTATCAATTTTTTTCTTTACTATATTACAGTGGATGATGCACGCGGCAAAGTATTCCGGCCCGAACTCCGCCCCCCTCGGCTCCCTCGGCTCCGAAGCCAACCCCGAGCCCGGCGGCGGACACCGTCGCCTCCAAGTCCTCCTCTGCGGCCTCGAGGCCGCGAACATTCTCCTCGCCATAATGGCGTCTCCCGGCATCGATCGAAGGGCCGTGGAAGACGATGCCATCGAGGCGTGCGTGAATTTGATCAGGGGTCATTTGCAGAAGCACGTTGGTCCGGCGTTGTCGAACACGGGGCATTTGGGCATGGTGGTGCCGAGCAAGAACGATGACGAGGATGATTATGATGATGATATGCCGAAGGCGAAGCGGACCAAGACTTCTTCCCCCAACAAGGGCACTGTCGCCAAGTCCCTCAAGTCCATTTACATTCCCATACTATGTACGATTGGCACGTTCGGGACCATATTGGAACGCGCCGAGGCATTCATTTTGGCGAACGAGATGGACGATCGACTGCTCTTCACTTTGAGCGCCGCGGCATTGTCGAGCTTGACCATTGATGCATCCACCACAGTCAGAGCCGACGTGGGGTCGTTGGCGAGCATTGTGCAAATTGCCTCGATCGATTTGATCGCGGCAATGTTTGGACGGTACCCCCGTCATCGATCGATTATCGTGGAGGATTTGTTCCCGCTGATGCTGAAGCTGCCGACGTCGAAACGATCGTCGCGGACTTATTTGGTGAAGAAGAGTGCTGGTTTCATGAAGAAGGATCATCCGCAAGCGGTCGGTGGTGCCGACTACATTCAGCCGATAACTGCTCTTACTCTTCTCTTCATTCAGTCGTGTGTCGTGATGCCGTTTCAATCGGACGAGGATGAAATGGAAGAAGGCGATGCAGATGCGGATTCGGAAGATGAAGACGAGGAGGATAGCGAAGCAAAGCTGAATTCAAAAGCCAACGATACGTCCGGCCTCGACGGCTGCGTCGCCGTGTGCAACCAGTTCACTTCGCAAATGCTGCAGCGATGCTCGCGGAAGGGCGAGGAGGGCGGCGCATCGGAATTTCGACCGATTCTATCGAACTTGATTGATGATTTGTTGTTGGTGCGGTATTTGATTGAGTTTCCCGCGGCGGAGATGCTTTTGCTGGGCCTTTCGCATAGGGTGAGTTGAATTTTATCATCTTTGTAACTTCTTATTGATCATGAGTACTACTGGATTATTTACTAATCCTCATGAATTTTTGCTCAGCTGGGAGGTGACCTTCTTCGAGCAAGCACCGTGTCCAAATCACAGGCAGTAGAAGCCACATATCTGGCCACAGCATTGAATGCCTTTGGCAAGATATCTTCTGCCGTGGCAGGCACCCTGAAAAACAACAGAGAAAGCCCCTTCAAACTACCCGACAGGATGGGCAGCCCCGGCGAACTCTCCCCGGAACCTTTGGAAGAGGTGAACCGCTGCTTTTGTGGGCGTGACAATCTCGATACCTTTATGATCGACTGCGATCGATGTCACTCGTGGTTCCACGGCAGCTGTGTCGGAATAACCAAAGATACGGTCCCGGACTCGTGGTTTTGCGATGATTGCACGTTGCAGACCACCATCTTGGACCAGGCCAGGATCTTTGCTCGTAGCAGCACCAACGGAAGCGCTTCCAAGGCGCTCACTAGCAAGGATCACAATCATGTCCTTCGTCAATTCTTGCTCAGCTACCTTTCGATGAATGCCCAATCGTCATCATCGCCGCAAGCCGATCATGCAAGAGAGTTTTTGATTGCCACGTGGGTGAAAGACCTGACGTTGGAGAAGAGAAGCTCCAAAAAAGTGGGTGCTTTTGATCTGGGGCTGGTTCGATCGCATGCGATTGCTCAATGGTCTCCACCCAACTTCCAACAAAATCATCATCGCCCATCTTCTCTTACAGTTGATGGAAACCAGCGCATCATGTCGTCCCTTGTTGCATCATCGGAATTGTCTGGTTCGTTCCCGCGACTGCTCGGTGTTCTATTACGGCTAATGGGAGATAAAATTGCATCTCTGCGTAAGCTCTCCCTCAAAGCATTTCTCCAGGTTGTTAATGTCGACGCCGCATTGATGACGCAACCATCTGTGAGGAAGGAGGTTTCCCGCTGTTTTCACGATGATGCCATCTCTGTGAGGGAAGCAGCGGTTAGTCTCGTGGGGGATTACGTCCTTCAGTCGCCCCATCTAGCGGCTGCGTTTCACCATTCTTTGCTTCAGAGGATGAAGGATAAAGGCATAAGTGTCCGAAAGAGGTACGTCATTGGCGCCTTTTCCGCAGAGCTTAATGCTTGTGCCTCTTTATTCTCATATCTTTGATTTTGAACTCATATTTGTTGTAGGGCCGTAAAGATATTCAGGGATATTCTCCTTTCCAACCCATCCTATGGAGGAAGGGCTAGCGCAATGCATTGCATGCTTGAACGCGCAGATGATCGCAAGGAAGATGATGGGGTTCGCGATCTAGTTCATGAGACGTTCCACCTGCTATGGTTCAATGGGAAGGCGTTCGAAATGGGTAGATCTTCGTTGTTATTGGTGGCCCCTGAGGATCCAAACACTCCAGGCAAAACTATGACGAAAGCGCAACTATACTGCCGAGAGGCTGCAAAGGCCATGGTAGAAGTGGTCAAAGTCTCGGGTAGCGCTGAATTTCTCACAAGTTTAGTGAAGGGCCTGCTCTTCGGGTTCAACGAGGGAGACAAGGACAAGAAGACTGCGGACAGGAGGCGTCGGCAAGATGACTCTCGAAACCAATGCAATAGCTTGGTATTGGCTCTGGTAGAGCTGCTCCTTTCATTCGAAGAAGCACGCGCACACGAGGAGGAAGATGGAAAGGAGCTTGTTGCCATTCTATCAACACTCAGTGTTTTCTCCCAGTCATTCCCCGAGCTTCTCGTGCCTCACATTGACACTCTTGTCCCATACTTGAAAGGGGATAATGGAGCAAAGAAGTATGAGACTGCAATTGTGAGCACTGTGAGTAGCATAGTCAGCCTCTCATCATCACATTTTAGCAGTGCGGAGCTGGCCCGATTGACAGGGGGTGGGCTTCCAACTGACCTTGTCAACATTGCGTACAAGGTAAGTGATTTTGCACCAGGCTCTCATTTTGGATGCTGTTGTTGAGCGTGGTGCTGACTTTTTTGCTGCACAGTTTCCTCCCTCTGCAGTGAGCTCTGCTGTCGAGGCTCTGTCCAAGCTAGCCAATCATCCTGACGCCAGGTCTGGCAGCATCCAAGAGAAGAAGCTATTCAATCTCGCTATTCAGTTCTACACCTATTTGCTGAAGAACAAGGACAAGTCGAATGACTTCTCGAAGATGAAGAAGTCTATGCGCGACAATGTCAGAAGGGCCCTCTCCGCCATTGGAAGTATTTGCAGGTTCTACGAGTGTCCAGATGGAGTCGACACTTACAACCTTGACCCACATGGATTCGTGGTAATCACTGATGTCAAGCAGTTGCAATTTTCTGGCAATGTATTGTCAAGTGCTTGCTTTGCATTGTTCAAGGAATACCTCGAAAAAGAAGATGTTGCCACAAAGGTCCTTGCGCTCCGAGCAATGAATGGGATTTTCATCTCTCGTCCGCGCGTTGTGCTTGCAGCCGAACAGCTGGGAATCATCACTTCAGTCATTTCCGAAACAGCTGCACCAAACGTTCAAATTGAGTCGTTGCGATGCTGGCGCGATATTCTTCTCGCCGAGGAGAAACGCATTGAAAGCGGAGAGGCAAAGGCAAAGATGCAAGCACAGGACATCACACTGTCGAAACGGATAGGTGGGGATCAAGATGGAGATTCTTGTATTTCAGGGTCTGTTCTAACGAAACATTCGGATCGCCTTTATGAATTGACTCTCAGTAAAGATGAGAAAGTGCGCCATATGATTATCGATTTGATAGGTCATCTACTTCGTCAAGGATTGATCAACCCAATGGCAACAGTTCCTCATCTGCTGGCTGTCCAAGGAGATGTCAAATCTCCTGCAACAAGGTCCCTTGCATTGAAGTTGTTGATCACCGAAGGAGAAAAAAGGCCGGACATGTTACGCCAGGTGAGTTTCACGAATATTGACTTGAAAATAATTTCCTTGTTGTCATGCCTGACTTTACTTCTTTATTTATTCATTATTGCAGAGAATTTGTGCTGGTTTGAAACAGGCATACTTCTTCCAGAAGCGAGTCTACCCAGTGGATGCTAGCGGTGTTTCAAGAGTGACAGCACTTTTAACAAGAGATGATGGCCATAATGTTATGACTGAGACAATTTTTGATGCTGTAAGTGTTTGTCCAGCAGGATTGTTTGTTGTCTGTTCTCATGGTTTTTCGTATGGTATGCTCATTGAACATGATTTCCATTTCTCAATACCAGGTCATCAAAGAAAGTGCCATCCGGAATAAGAGAGCGCAGCGCCAGGGTCTTTTGAAAGGAATCATCTCCCTCTTTGAGAAAGACCCCGACTCTGACAATACAGATGCGGATGAACTTCCACTCTTGGCCTTTGCGTCAGAGATTTTGGCACACCTCCCCTACACCGCATTGAATGATCCTTTTTTCATAACTTACCATGCATCGTGCATCACAGCCCTTGACGGTCAATCAATCGTATACGATTTTTCTAAGCTCTTGGGGGGTGACTTGTGCGACCCAAATCCAGATGAGGATGAAATAGAGCGCGCGGCAAAGAAGAAGGGCAAATTTGACCCACAAGAGTTTGGGTTAGAGTCTAAGAGCGCAGAGTTTGGGCAGTTGTGTGTCAATGCTTGTAGAGTATTGCCTCTCCTGCAGCTCAAAAACTTTCTGCGTAAGGCTTACAACCTTAGCGAGGCAAGGCTCACAGAATATGTGCCGAGTGAAAAAGAAAGGATTCATGAAAAAGGCATTTCAATAAGCGATCAAGTCTCCCCATTCTCCTGCGTCATCGATCCCTTCTATGACGGGCAGAATATTACTGACTGGAGCAGTGCCGTGAGAATTTACTCACAGCTTCGTTCGCTGATGCGTGATAGTGAGTGCTCCTTGAACTGGACAGGGTCTCAACTACCATTGTTATATATCTTCTAACCCTCATGTTTCGCATATGTATCTTTCTCTTGTACAGATGAGACTGAAGACCTCCATGTTGACACAGAGCCCAAATCTCCTGGGAGAAAAAAATCTGGTCAAAAGCGAAAGCGAGGTGGTGATGAGGATGGCTTGTTGACTGCCCCATCCCCGAAAGTTTCGCCGGAATAGGCGTGCAATCACACTTTCCCCATTTGACTTCACACATTCACGCTCTTCTAAACTTTTCCTTTGGAAGGGAAGTCCTGATAGCAATAATGACTTGCCACTGGAATGGGTGTCCATAAGATTGTTCATCGCTCATTTATTGATCACTTCACAGATAGATTAAAATGGCATCACATTGTATTATACATGAGCATAGTAATTTGCAACTAGATTCCGACCTGGAAATGATGTTGCCACAACTTCCATAATCCCTAAAAAACTCAACCTTTGAGTTGTTTAATCATATTCTGCCACCTCCCTCTATTTCTTTTGGGTTACTGGTGAATTATCACCTGCTTTTCCTCAGATTCAGATGTTATGCTTTGACGCAATGAACCAAACCATAAATACACCAACTGCTTCAATCACACTCCAACCGGGGCAAAGTGACAAATTCTGATGAAATCTCCACATCCGTCAATCGGCAATTGTTTCTTTCCAGTTGCAATATCTCAATCCCGTGGACAACATACCTACTATTCTTCAACGCAACACAGTCATTGAGTCCTCTTGGCCACAGACAAAGCCTTCGTTCTAGTAGTGAACAAATCGAAATCCCTCGTTCTATAAGCCGGCGATATAATCTCCGCCCGGCTATTCTTCTGAATGCTCCCCAACAGCGATCCGCTCGATCCCCGTACCTGATGGAAGGGTCCGCACATCAATTGTCCCACGAGGCACAGCACGAATCCCATGATTACTTCGACGACGACATCGGGAGGCGGAGAAGTTGTGTCCGGAAGGTCGGCCGCCTTTGCGAGCGATCGGTAATGCAGGCAGGAGTAGGTGGAGTGGAGGATGAGGAGGGCTCCGATTGTTGTGAGCATGGATTTTCCGTTGAGCGATGCCATCTTGGAAGAAAAACCAATGACTATGGAATCTATGCGAGACGATGAGTGAAATTTGAAAGTGCGCTGCTGCTTGTTTATGCTGATCGATTCGACGGAGGAGGCGATTCAAGGAGCGGGCAGGAGCGACGGAGCAGAGGTGGGGTTGCTTGGTTCGCAGGTCGAAGGGTTGCGCTGGCTGGGTTGGGACTTGGGACCTGTATGTTGGGGCGGGCGGCGGCGGCGGAAAAATAATGACAACGATCGAAAGCTAGCCGCAGAGCGGACGGAAATGGCGGAGGGAGGACCTTTGAGCTTCGTCAGTGACGATTAATTCTGCAAAAAAAGGCCAAAGATAGTCTAAAGTGACGGACAGACGAAATACTCAATGCGCAATATTTTGATCACTATCGAAATCAATGCACGAAGATTGAAGCTTGATGCTATCACATCTCATCAAGATCTCGTGTCATAAAACCAAACAGCACCGACCTGCACCGACCATGACCATGAAGATGGCCTCCTGCGGAATAAACATTGCCAAGCGCAGCAGCGCTTCCCTCCTCGGTAGAACGGCGAGAAATGGACAGTTGGGATGCCGTTCGATCCACCATGGCCACGGCCCTCGATCATTTGCCACGGTCGTGAATGCGAACGCCCCATCAATACCATCATCGACATCAACCTTGGATTACAACATCATTCAACCTGTCAACTCCGCCTTCGCGCCTTTGGGATCAACAATTCGATCCTTCGGACGAAAGGGCAGCCGCATGGGACACCACATACAAAATGCCGACGAAATGGGCAAAAACGCTAAGCACGCCTCTCGAAAGGAGGCCGCATCCGAAAAGAGCAACGACGACGATGCCACCGGCGGCGGATCCGACGACGGCGATTTCGGACCCAAGGAAGACGAGAACGGCAACCCCCTCCTCCCCGAATCCGACGCCGTCCGTTCCAAAATGCTCGCGGTAGTAGTATCCCTCGAACGATCCTTCGCCACCATCCGCGGAGGCGAGGCCACCGCCGAAATGTTCGACTCCGTGCGAGCGTCCGCCTACGGAGAAGTCGTCCCCCTCAGCAGCGTGGGCCAGGTGGTGATCGAGGATGCGCAGCGGGCCACCATCAGCTGTTACGATCCCTCCGTGGCGCCGGATGTCCGCGATGCGGTGCGGGACATGCCCGGGATGAATTTGAATCCGTACGTTGAGGAGGGAGGATCGGGGGTGGTCGTCGTGCCGATACCCCGTGCGAGCGAGGAGACGCGGAAGGAAATGGTGAAGGAATTGGGTCGACAGGCCGAGAATGGGCGGAAGCGCGTTCGCAATATCCGGAGGAAGGCGATGGATGGTATTAAGAAAGGAAAGGACGGGAAGATGGATGGGATATCGAAGGATGATGCCTTTCGCGTGGGGAAGGATGTTGACTCTGTGACGGAGGAGGTTTTGTCGATTCTTAAGGATATGGTTGAGAAGAAACAAAAGAGCGTCATGGACGATTGAGGGGTTACGTCATATCATTTTCCGCAGCTCATAACCACAACACATTGAGGTCGAAGGGATGGACGGGATGTTAAGGTCTCACTCAATTGGATATTTTCGAGTATTTCAAAGGGGTTCTACACAAGTGTCCTTGTGCAAATAGAAATCTGGTTCCTTATGAGATGCATGATATTTAATTAATCCCATGGACACACCTTGAATGACGTTTCGGGGATATTCCTAGACTTCTGTTGAAGTTGTAAAACACCAATGTTATTCTGCCACAACCTTTGCACCAACGATGGTGGAAAGACAGTGCTATCCTTCAGCGCACATCACATGTCAGTGCCCATACCAGCCCTTTCAATAAACAATCATCTCAATACATGAGTCGATTATTGGCGCTCACCTTGTATGCATTTGCCCTACCCCAAAGCACCGCCTAGTCTGAAAATAGTCCTGTCAAGGACAGTTTACCGTCATTTCCTGCAGTGCTTTGGAGTCTGATGGCACCCCAAGTCATGATGCTCTGATGAAACCTAAATGTGTGATACTTTGATGTCATCCTCTCGTAGATATGCATTGCTAGGGCTAGTGTTTTGGTAAAAAGCCTTCATCTAGCAATGAGGAGTGCTACTGGAGCAGCAATGGACGATGTAGATGTGTTCTTGTCGAGGTCGAGGAGTCTGCTTGGTTTTATGGCTTGTGACGGATGATGATGATGTCAAGGAATCATTGCAGAGCTCTCGCACAAATAAACGTGTCCGAACTTTGACTATTGATACTTCAGCTTGTGTGGCTAAATTGGATGTAGGAGTGGGAGTATGATGCTTCCACAAACACCCCTCTGGTCCAATGTCATAAAATATGACCTAAAATGCGCATTACATGTGATAGTGATAATCAGTGGACCAGTGGAGGGGGAGTGATACCTTCACCAGCTGATATTATAAGTGAGCGAAAGGATGGGGGCCAAATTATTGTCAGAAATATCATTGGTTTGATCTGAATTATCGGATTAGATTGAATATCATGATATTTCTACTGTCTACTCCAGTCCTATATTTCATGAGTCAATCTGCTGCCATATCACATTCACATATACTCATGACTGGTCACAGCTGAACTGGTTATGATGTTGGATGGCTCAGAGCTGTCATTAAAAATCAGTGCCAATTGGCCGCACAAAGATTAAGATTAAGCAAGCGGGCAATGTTTTCACAGCAGGAGCACGGAAGTAGTTTTCGAACATGAGTATCAAAAGGCTATATTGCTCTTGTCACAAATGTTGCAAACAAGAATATTTCATGGGAGATATTGTGAAGGGAGGGATAAGATATGAGTTTCATTGTCAGAAGTGTGCCCTGAATTGATTTGAATTTGATTAGATCTCTTGATTTGTCTCCCAGCTGCACTGTAAAAGCTGTGCCTCTAACTTACGAGTGTTTCACAGGATTCCGGGTACGGTCATATATATATACAGTCACTCAAATAACTCGCTTCATTACGAGCTTTTGATCTTGAGATCTCAAGCGATCTCACGCAATCTCACAAATCAGTAGACGTGCGATGGCGTTTTGAAAAGCTGAGGTTCTTGGCTACAAGACCAAGCTAATAATCTCCAACGAAGCTCGCATTAAGAGCAGTCTTAATGTGATTGCCTTTTGTTGGATGAAGCAGGCAATTCTTCTTGAACTAACTCGTCAACTTCAATCGTAGCTTCATACATAGTTCTAGCTAACTATGATGCAAAATGCTTTTTGTTTGAACCTGGTCCAACTCACACTAATGTCAACCAGACAAGCCTATGGTCCATTAGTACTCACTCAATTCTGCATATTGTGGTCGGAGGTTGGAGGTACAAGACCCTTCAGACGTTGACATGCTTGGGGGTACTGGTGTATATTGGCGTGGATACTGGGTGAAGGTAAAAGGTTCGAGTGCTCTCTTCAGCTCAATTCTTGTGCGTGTCGCATCTCGTCCACCGATATTTGAATAGTATCCTGCGGCGCTCGCCATGGTATCTTACATAGGAGGACATAATACTCTTTCTAACAGTCTTGAGCGCTTTTAGTTTTTAACATGGACATACCCTGAATCTCCTGTTAATTAAGATGAACCATGTCAATGGCATTGAACCGTAGTCCCTCATGACATATATTCCTATGTATCTGTGTGATTGGTTTGGTTGGCACCAGACACTGATGTGCCCAATGTCATCTTCGCGTACCACATTGACACATCTCACAAAACAAGTTG
>JALLAS010000116.1:0-18507 GCA_036939415.1 Detonula confervacea | reverse complement strand
GGGGGCAAGAAAAAGGGGGCAAACTCACTGAGACCCCGATTCGTGTTCCTTCCTGGCTCACGATTTTATCCTGCAGTTGACGATATTATCCTGCAGAGGAAAAAAACCAATTGATTTGGAAACTGTAGTATCTAATGATGTTGGGAAAGCAGAAGGGAAGAAGATTGACACTTCTTGGCGCATGACAGGCGCGCGACATAAAGAGACAGGCGTATTGACATAAAGAAACGTATCCTTGATACTAGTATAACTGTATGCACTGTGATAATATCCCTAAACGCATTTTTATATTTACTTTCAATGGCCGTATTTCGTATTTCAGGAGAACACCGGCAGTATTTTGGCAATAAACAGAATAGACCTCGGAATTGCCGCCGAGCAATTATTTTAAATAGCAGATACTGTAGATACTATGCTATATCCTATTTTTTCACACGAGGTTTTACGGTTAATGAAAGTAATCATAAATATATGTCTAGCTTTGTACCAGTCTCTACGCTCACTCTATGATGCTAATCGTTAGGAGTACTTTTGGTAGCCATATAAAAATGCCCAGAGATATCCTCGAGACACTTAATGACATAAAGAGAACAACGAAAACGAAAAAAGTAATGAGAGCAAGTTATGATACTTACTCTAGTAAAAATGGATAACCCAGGCAATTCTACTTCTAGATATCGTACTGCCCGCGCACACAGCTGAACACCCAAACCGTCCCCGCCCGATCCCACAGAACGGAACATTCATATTATGGTTACGATCGAGTAATTTCGCGATCACATTGAAGACAACACCATGGATGAGCTCAAGACTCCTTTGATCGACCCCGCCGCGGCGGGCGGAGGAGGCCCGGATGCGGGCATCCGATCATCCGCAAAAGTTTCGCCCGCACCCTCCTCCAACGGCAGGGCCGCCAGACGGCCGACCATGACAACGCTCATCAACTCCTCTGTCCTGGACGACTACAACCACGCGCGCGCCGAGGCAATTCCCCTCTTTCGCGCCGCCAATCATGATTCCTTCACGCGCTACTTCCAATGCGGCAATCCGGATCACGATCCCCAATCCAGGCAGAAGGCCAAGGTGTCGCTCTGGCGACTGCTGAGCTATTCGACGTGGAAGGAACGTTGGATGATGGTCTTCGGCATTATCATGGCGACGTTTACGGGATTGGGCATTCCGGCGTGGCTCATTTTGTTGGCGAGGAGTTTGGACTCGTTGTCCAATCTTGCCGCTTTGATTAACACTGTTGGATCGAGCGGCCTCATGGACGTTTTGCAGCAGGAATTGGCCAGATTATGTATCGCCTTTGCTATTGTTGGATTGATCTGTCTGGTGACGGGTGCGGCATACGTTTCCATTTGGACGTACACGGGGGAGAAGCAGGGTCTGCGCATTCAAACCCAATTTGTCCGTGCTAGTTTGAACCAGGATGCGGCTTGGTTCGACAGCAATGACAGGGAGGCTCTTCCGACCAAGATGGGTACGGCGTTAGTGCACATAAATAATGCTATTGGGAGGCAGGTGGTTGATGTTTATTCCAATGCCATCAGTGCTATTGGTTGTTTGGTGGTGGCATTATTGCTGAATACACCACTCGCATTGGTCATGCTATGTGTGGTGCCCTTGGTCCTTATCATTTTGGCCTTGTTCAATTTTTGTGAGTCTATCCAATATCATATGAACCATGCTAGTGTTATTTGATGATTCCGGCACTGATTGTCTTTTTGCCGCTCTAAAGGTATCCGACGTGTGAAGAAACGTGCGAACACAGAGATTGCCGAGGCAGGTGGCATTGCGACGGAGGCTTTGGCCGGGATCAAAACTGTAGCATCGATTTGTGCCCAGCCATACTTTAAGAACGAGTACAGCCACCACGTTGAAGAATCAGCAAAGGCCAGTGCCAAGGCGGCATTTCTATCAAGTTTATCGGCAGGTATTACAGGTGCTCTATTTTATATGACGTACACGTTTGCGTTTTACATTGGGACTGAGCAAGTTATAAGCGGAGCTGACATGAGACTTATCATGAGATGGTAAGAGTGATGATATGCTGATGAACATGTCCTTGTCGTAATGTGTTGTGTCCTCATCCAAGTCACGATTGTTGCTCTCCATGACAGTTTCGTTTCTGGTGAACCCAACTGCCGTGTCACTGGTGCGTCAGTCATGTGCTGCATTTATGGAGTAATTCTCTGCGTTACCTTTTTCGGTCTGATGGGACCAGGTTTAGCAAACATCAACTTGGGAAGGGCGGCAGGTGTGGAGGTATTTGATACATTGAGGAGGGTGCCACCGATCGATCCAAGTTCCAAGAAGGGGAAAAAGATTGAAGACTTGCAGGGGAAAATTACCTTCAAAGATCTTTTTTTCTACTACCCCAACAGCCCAGACAGGCCCATCTTCTATAACTTCAATCTGACCATTGAGCCTGGCCAGTCTGTTGCCCTCGTTGGGCCCAGTGGCTCTGGAAAGGTGAGAAAAAATGCACTTAATGATGTGATACTTTCTGAGTGCTGTGTGCTAAAATTCGCTGTTGTTTTGTGTAGTCAACGATCGCACGTTTTCTGCTGCGCTTTTATGATCCAAATCAAGGAGAAATTATCATCGATGACAAATATTTGGTCAATGCTCTCAATGTGAGTTGGTGGCGCTCACAGATTGGATATGTTGCCCAGGACCCCATCATTTTCCCTGGTACGATCCGTGAAAATATTGCTCTCGGTAAATACAAGGCGGATGGCCAACCCCCTACTGAAGAGGAGGTTATTGAGGCTGCAAAACTAGCCTGTGCACATGATTTCATCTTGGATCTACCAAATGGATATGATACTTACTACGCCGGAAGTTCAGTGCAGTTGAGTGGTGGACAAATGCAAAGGATTTCAATTGCCCGAGCACTCATCCGCAATCCCAAAATATTGGTCCTGGATGAGGCAACTTCAGCATTGGATCAACTCTCGGAAGAGCATGTCCAGAATGCTTTGTCAAACATCAGAGAGAAAAAGAGGGTGACGTAAGTACTCATTGCAACAACGATGTGTCACTTTCTTACATCATTGTATCTCACATTCTTCTGTTTTCTCAGCACCATCACAATTGCTCATCGTTTAACGACCATCATTGATTCAGATGTAATCGCAGTTATCAACAATGGGTCAGTGGCAGAGATTGGTGATCACGAAACACTGTTGAACATGGAGGGTGGCATCTATCAATCACTGTGTGAATCACAAGGCATAACTTCCTCCAATTCAGGGTTGAAAGATATTGACGAAGCGCTGGTGGAAGAAGAAATTGAAGACATCAACCTTGGCACCTCGGTTGCTGAGATGGCTAAAGAGTCTATTATCATGCAGGCAGAGGAAGGACTGACTGCCCCAGACACAGAGCCTGAAGAAGAAGAAGATGTAGAGCTATTTGAAGTTGAAATAGCTAGCATGACATCCGTCTGGCGTCATGTTGGATGGGATAGCCTATATACAGTAATTGGAATTGTTGGAAGTGGTATTGTTGGAGCTCTGTCCCCCTGCGAAAGTATTCTTACTGCCCAAATCGTTGCCACTTTCTACACTATCGATCCCAACCTTATGGTGGAAGTAAACATGGCATATATCACAAAGTTTTTATACTTTGCCTTGGCTTCTTTGGTAGGGAATGCCATGGTTGGATTTGGACTTGCCCGCAGCGGGAGTAACTTGGGTGCTAAGCTGCGCAGTCTATCCTTCAGCGCCATGCTTACACGAAGCATGGGCTGGTATGACCTTCCTGAGCACAGTACAGGGGAGCTTACCTCCATTCTTGGTGCTGATGTTGAGGCAGTGGAGGGGTTGGTTGGATTGCCATTAGGATACCGTGTGAGGGTCTTGACTTCTTTGATTACAGGAGTAGCAATTGCACTGGCATACTCATTTAAGATTGGTCTGGTGGCCATTGCTTGTGTGCCATTCATCATGATAGCAGGAATGCTCCAAGTTTGTTGTTCCCGGAAGAAGATGAAGTCTGAAACTGAAGGTGTATCTCCACCTACAATTATGGAGCAGGGTTTGCGTGGCATTGCTTCGGTACAAGCCTTCAACCTAGAGAACAAAGTGGGAGATGATTATGCAAATGCTTTAGAGCCTGAGTCTGCTGGTAAAGTGAAATCGGGAATGATTGCAGGCTTTGTTTTCGGCTTTTCCCAGATGGCAGGTGTTGTGTCATTTGCTGTGNTAGTAGCTAGAAGTAGGGGAGTGCCTGGAAGTCAGTCACGAGTGATTTTGGCAGTCTATCTGGTCCACCACTAGATCCGCGCGCTGACTGGCACCTGGGCTATCGGGGCCACCCCCGACGTCAACGCGGCAAATTGAGTGTGTTCCTCTTCAATTGCATCCAAAAGTGGAAGCCAATTTTGTTGCATTGTGACACATGAATCTCCTCCTCTGCTTGGATCAACTGGTTGCAACTCAATCTGCACACGGTTTTATGCATTACCTTTCTGTTTCATATTATATGTCTATGTGGTCTAAGGCGACTTCAGGATGGCTCGCGTAGGTTCTATACAAGTTCTGGTATAAATTAATGTCTGTTAACAATCCAGTCGTTTCCAGCCATCGGTCGTCACTTGTGACTGTCTGATATCTTTTTCCTTGACACATTTGTGACCTGTTGCTACCTAGTGATCATTGCCGGAAGACTTTGCTGCCTATCGGCCACTTTTTAGAAGCATAATCGACGATTGCAAGCAACGACCCGCAATGCATCGCCTTCACCTTCACCTACGACTTCATCTCCATCCGACAAACCTCCACTTTCACCTTCTTTTCCTACCGGAAAACGATTGTCAGTGCCCGCTCACCTTCATCGGTGCTACTGGCTTCATCACCATGGACAGTTTGGGTGGCCACTTTAGCTCTGGTTTGCTGGGCCAAATGTCCCAAAAATTTCAAATTCAGATGACGCTACTCCTCCCTTGTCAATCGTTCGGGATCATCCAATGCCTCCACTGTCATCATTTCCAACAACTATTCTACTTTTACGTTGAGGCGCGACTGGCAATCCTCCATTGTCGATCGTCTTGTTGAAGCCAATATCTGCCACACCATCATTTCAAAGGATACTCTAGTCATGAATCAAGATACATCCGGCAATCCTTCATTGTTGATTGTTACACTGCAGCTAGTACTTCCACCACCGACTTTCCACCCAAGGCTGCCCCAATAGTACATCAAACCATGACCGGCAATCTACAGCACTTCATTCTCGTCACTTCTGCATCATGCGATGCCTTCAAGGAGCGAAAGTGCATCGATGGAAAATAACGAGATCATTAGCTATCACACGGTAGCTAGCTCCCAAGCTAGCCTCTCAATACAAGAGCGAGCATGAAATTCCTACACACGTGACATCAAGGATCAATTTCAAATTATTTCATGATGTGACTTGTGACATGTTGTGATGTTGCTTCGGGTGCTACATCACGGGTGTCCAATTTTGAAATTCTAACATTCGGAACTTCAAGGATAGATACCATAAAATCGAAAGGTACCTGTGTGTATTTTTTTCTGCAGAGAAAATTGTGCCATTGTGGCCAAAAATAAAAAGACATAGTGGTGCTACAACGACCAAATAGGCGCTGACAGCAAATCCACAAACCCTACCACAGCAGCTCTGTTCCTCCCCAAATTCTCTCTTCCCATCCCTAATGCCCAAATGGTCTGGAAACATCACCACCATCATCCCAAACGTCTCGCCCGCAATCGTCACGCAATCCGATGTTGCGTTGGCTCCAAATGGTCCAACACCGTCAATGTCACATCAATTGCAAGTTGAAAGTCGATTCTCCGTTGGCATCACACCGAGCCAATTTGGAGAGCCTTCCTCCTTTGCCACGGGCAATCCAGCGCTCCCACAGGACAGCCAATCACTCGGGCATCATCGGGGAACAAGGAGAGGGGATGGGGTACAGAAACAAAGGGTAAGTTCACTGATTTAATGATATTTTATTTTATCAACTTGTGTCATCTAACCTTCAGCTCCATACCTTCACCTCTCTTCACCCTAGTGATGTGCTGCCTCAAGAAAACACATGGCGTGGCTGTAAGTATTCTTACTGCCCAATTGACTGCCACATTCTACATTATCAATCTCGCCCTAATGGTGGAATCAAATATCGGATATATCACCAGTTTTTATAACTTTCCCTGGCTTCTTTAGTAGGGAATGCCATGGTTGGGTTTGGACTTTCCCACAGCATAGTAGGAGAACTTGGGCACTAAGCTTCATAGTTCATCCCTCAGCGCCATACTTGAACGAAGCATGGGTTGGTTTGACCTTCCTGAAAACACTATAGGGGAGCTTGCCACTATTCTTGATACTGACGTTGACGCAGTGGAGGGGTTTGTTGGATTGCCATTAGGATACTGTGTGAGGGTCTTGACTTATGTCATTACAAGAGTAGCAATTGCACTGTCATGCTGAGTTAAGATTGGTCTGATAGTAATTGCTTGCATGTCATTCATCATGATAGCAGGAATGCCTCAAGTTTTTTGTCCCCAAAAGGAGATGGCATCTACAACGGAAGGTATATCCCCATCTATACTTATGGAGCAGGGTTTGCATGGCATTGCTTTGGCACAAGCGTTCAACCTTGAGAGCAAAGTGGGTGACGATTATACAAATGCTTTAGAGCCTGAATCTGCTGGTAAAATGAAATCGGGAATGAAAGCAGATTTGATTTTTGGCTGTTCCTAGACAGCAGGTAAATATCTGTTTTGCATGTAATTTATTCCTTCTTCGATAACTCATGCTTGTTTATTTGCGGCACCTCTAGTTTTGTGGTCATTTGCTGTGGGTTTTGCTTGATGACACAAGTGGTGAGTCAATTATATTCATTATATCTACCTTCTCATGTGTCTCAATAATTGAAATCTAAATGAATTGTGCTTTCTTCGCAAAAAAGGAAATTGGTTTTGAGGAGTTCTTCACATCAGTCTTAGCAGTCATGTTTGGTGCATTGGGCGCAAGCCAGGACAAGTGAAGCTTTGTAATTTGATCTCACTATTTATGTTTCTCCACATATAAACACTCTCTGGCTCTTTCTGTTGCACATCTATACACAGTTTCAGCCGACTTTAATAGCAGGCAAAGGTAAGGAGTTAGCAAGTTTACAGTTCAACCGCATTGCTTGACAACTTTATCGCGCCTTCTCTAACACCACATTGTGTCCCATATTCCAATTTAGAGGACTAGTTTCAGCTGCAAGGATATTTTCTACTCTGGAGGGGCCTACAGATGGTAGTGAAGAGGATGGGGGCGAGGTTGTGCCCATTAATGGAGATATCAAGTTTGAGTCTTGCGAGTTCTCTTATCCAGTGCGGCCTGATTTCCCCATTTTTTATCGATCTCCTGAGCATGATGGTATTAATCTGGCTGTTGCCCAAAAAGAATCAATTGGTCTGGTTGGTAGATCAGGTAGTGGGAAGAGTACGATTCTTCAGATTGTCATGCGCTTTTATGAAAGTACAGGTGGATCAGCAACACTTGATGGGCGAGAGTTCAGTGATCTCAATGTGAACAATCTGCGTAACCAGGTTGGTTATGTGGGCCAACTTCCAACTCTTTTCAATGGAACTGTCCGCCAAAATATCTTGCTTGGAAAATCCAATGCCAGTGTAGAAGAAATTGAATCTGCTTGCAGGGCAGCACATGCCCATGACTTCATTACAGACCTATCTGATGGCTATGAAACTGAAGTAGGGCCTGGTGGAGGTTTACTATCAGGCGGTCAAAAGCAGCGGATTGCCATCGCAAGGGCAATTATTCGTGATCCAAAAATTCTAGTGTAAGTCTGTTTGATTTTGAAATGTTTTTGTTTCAGATTTGCTTGTCTGGCGCTACCTCTCAATATTTGATCCAAACTTGATAGGTTGGATGAGGCGACTGCAGCATTGGATAACGAGAGCCAAAAGTTGGTTCAAGCAGCATTGGATGAACTCCAGGTGACTCAACCAAGGACTACACTCACTGTTGCTCATCGGCTGCTCACTGTTAAAGACTGTAAGAAATATTGTGTTGATGCTGTGCGAGCCATGTCTTTTGCAAAATTTTGCTTATTTTCTCTTGTATGGCAACCTTACCACAGGCGACACAATTGCATTTTTGGGAGACGGAGGTGAGATCTTCCAGTTGTATTTGCGAAATTCATTTTCAACTCCTTGTCTATATCAGTTCTTTCTCACCTTTTGAACAACTCAATTGAAATGTGGCAACCAGGTGTCCTTGAAATGGGCAAGCATTCCGATTTGTTGGAATTGAAAGGTATCTATCTATTGTGTATTGTCCCATCTCCACAAAACTGAGTTCACACACTCATCATTTGCTCTCCAATTTATCAGGAAATTACCATCAGCTTTGGTGCATGCAGGGTAGCGAAGAAGAACAAGACAATTAAAGCCAAGCTGAAGATATACAGTATCTAGTTGGTGGTGCGATGTATACATGTATTCAAGATATATTTCTGGTGTTTTTATGTGAAAAGAGATACTTGGTTTATACATACTTGGTCCATGAGTAATAGATAAAAACAATCTTGTCTCTTTATGAAAAGTATTGGGTTAGTATTGTACAATCACAAGTGTATCTTTGCATTGCTCATCTAGCTTATGTCTTGAACACAAATATGGCATTTGGCCTGCCCTGGTTGCAGATAAACTCATCTGAATCTAGTGATGGTTTTCCCATTTGAATCATGCCAATACGACCATACTCTTCAGAGGCATAAGAATGGCACATTATCTGGGGCACTTTTTTACCTCAACACAATTGATTTAGCAGCAGGAGGAGCAAGGATTCTATCTAAAACAATTGAAACCTGACGGCTGCCTACCATACCAATATCTCTTGTTTGTCCTGCCATTGACATTTGCTGAATGATCACCCTGATAAAGTTGACCCAACAGTCGTGATTGCCTCGGATTTGGTTAAAAAGACAACATATTATGATAGATTGAGATGGTTTAGATTTAACAACTTCATTGGTACGATTAGACTATTTCTGTCCACAGCATATGTAAAACTGTTAGAGTGATGATCTAGGTGGGACTGGATCGCGGGACTAAAGTCCGATCCATGCGATTGGCGGATAGACCGCACGACAAGCACCACGGACAATACTAATATCCTCATAATTAATAGCAACAGAGTTTCCGAATCAACTACGAGACTGTTTAGTTAGTCCACGTGCTCTTTAGTTGCTATAAATCTTTTACCGCCTTATCGTTGCCAGTTGCCCATCGCGGCGGCACGCCGATGGCGGTCAACATTGAATAAGCTACGGACGGCGCCATAGTGGCGCTGCGTAATCAAAACAATCAATCAAAGCGCCTGGGCGGCGCTACCTATCCAAATAAATACGTCCAGCCGCACAGACAGCACAGCAAACACCATCTCCACCGTGCCGGTAAAACCAACCATCAAGCAGGGAGGCAGAGTTACTCGTATCAACAACGACCCTCCCCCCTCCCACCAATGCCATCCACATACATCCATCCACCGTCAACGAACAGGATTTGCTGCCTACAGAAGCCCTGTATCCAATATATCCTACCCCAACCCACCAAAATAATCATGCCTACCCCACGACAAGCAACAATTCCGTGCACAGAGGAGGCGGGGAGTTGTGCCACCGGAGCGCCGCTGCCCACGACAACAAAAAATTCAAGCAAGGGGAGGGAGGGGAGGAAGCAAGGAAGCAGCACTTCTAAGGGTGACAAGCAACGTCCAATGGCGGCGGATGGAGGAGACCGGCAGCTACCTCCCACCACAAAAACGAAAGATCATGTCTGTTGACGAATACAGGCGGAGGGGCAGGACCCTCCGATCCCAATATGGACACAACAAACAACTTCGCGAATAGGATTGAGTTAGAATGTCATTTCCAAGGGTGGAAATAACCAAAAGACAACAAAATACTCAACACAAAGCAACGAATTAAATTTTACGAGGAAAGCAGCATGGCCGAGCCAAGCGCATGCCAGAAAGATGCGCGTTGACGTATTTTAATGGAACAGAAAGTATGTAATTTTTACTTTTATTAAAACATTAACAAACTCAGTTTATTTTAAGAATATAGAAGCAAAAAGTATTTATTTAAACTGATGATACTTTACCAAAAATGAAAACCCAATTAAATAAGTGGAAGTAATTCAATAAGTGGAATCAAAAGTGGAAATAATTGGAAAAATAGAAACAACTAGTGGAAATAATTCCGAAATAGAAATAGAAAAGTGGAAATAATAAAGTGGAAATAATTCAAAAAGTGGAAATAAGTAGTGGAAATAATTCAGAAGAAAGTGGAAATAATTCAAAAATCGGAAATAATTGTATGAGGAAAATGTTTGACGGCGATGACATAGAAGGATGACCATGGCCGATCTTCCTCGACCCCCACGTCCCCTGGTCCCATCAAAGGATACAATTGCTGCCTCATGATGGAGGTTGATATCCGCTGTCATTGGGCATTATTGGTGAGCGAGGTCAACGGGGCCGGGTGTCGCTGTGCGGCCATCATCACAGGGGAACGTGCACCCCGCTGCAGCAGTCACGCTGCTCGCAGCTCGGCTATGTGGTGCAGTGAGTTGCGGGTGAGGTTTACAAGTTAACAATACCAGACTGGTTTTCATCCTGTGTGAGCAGGAGGAATTGAAAGGTGATGCCGGCGTGGTGTAGATTGTACGTATCCATGTAGAAACTATACTAACATCTACGATAGGAATTCTCTGGCGCGCGCAAAAAAAGATATAATAGATGTCCGTTATATTTTACTCTCTACGATACTTCCTGTTTGTATCTAAATTTATTGACGTTTCACGACACAACGCACACAATTCACACGTTCTACCTCAACGATCACGATCATGCCAAAAAGAGATCAAGTGCGATGCAACACACAGAACTCTCACAATGCGCGGTGTGTGATGTGCACACCTCGCGCACACCTCACACAGTTGGCGTCTTCAATCAAGTCAGACGAAGTCGACACTTAGCCAGCTTCGACACCGTTTCCACCCAGGCTCGAACACCAATGAAATATTGGTGCACAAGCTGGGACTTGTACAGCGGGACACTGGCCATCGGGTCGAGTAGGCAACCACTGTGCCAACGGCTGTTTGTGCTTGTAGGGACGTGTAACTTAACCTGCTTGTAAAACGTTTCGCGTTTCGAGCCGCGTATAGTCTACTCAACTAAGATAGTTTTAACGTAATCATATTACATTTATTGTGATAGGACTGTGGCCTTTCCCCCTCTCCTACGCAATCGGGTTATCATATCATCTAAACTCGAGAACAACGTCCAAAACTAGATTACATCAGGATTGGTACGTTGGTCTTAGATTGGAGAGAAGACTAAATCAAGGGAAGATATGGAGGGGAGAAGTTCAGCTGACAGGAGGGGTGATATGTACCATGTTATTTTATGTGTTGTGATAGGAGAGATGACACTTTCAACGTGCCTCATATGTATGTTGCTCACACAGGATGAACACCAGTCAGCGAGAAAGCATCCTCCGTGGCCCAACACCTAGACGACGCAGGGAACCCAACCAAAGTGAGTGCTGAAAGAGTGGTGTTGTCATTCAGAGACATCATCGTGGTGAGGGAGACAATGTGCGTAGGTGGACGAGCACCTCCAGCGAACATATATTTGAAGAAGTGACGGCTAAGGAATCTTATCTCTCTGGACGAAAGCTGGCGCCCTACTGCGCGTACAGGTGCGCTTTTTTGAGTTGGACGGAACGTAGTGTGTCATGTCGAATGCAACGTATGAGTTGTTCCCTAATGTCACTATGATTGGCCAAGAATTGCTGAGAGACGAAGAGGAAGATATTAGAGGTTGTGTTGTTTCGAACGCGACGGAGACGTTTGACTAGATCCAAATAGAACTTTGAATTGGAAGACCCACGCTTGTCAAAGTTATGCGCTTCTATGGACCCGAATGCATCTGTCCCCTCGAGGAACCGTCCCACCTGGTCTGCCGTCAGCACGAACAATGGATGAATGATGAGATGAATGCCTCGGAGTATCGTACCAATCATTCGTATGGCATGGGTTTTGCCTCCCCCCATCGGCTATACAATGAGCATTCACTTCTTCGTGTTATGTACGGAGAACTTAGCGAGTAGGCATGCGACCTGCATCGGGCGCATCTCGTCTACGTTCCATACCATGCACGAGCATAGCTCAATCGCTTCCAATAGAGAAGCGGCGATAGGCATCGAGTCAACGTCGATGCTGACACCGATGTCCCTTTGCATTGCTTCTCTACTCTTTACCGTGACCGCGATGACAGCGGCGTAGGGATGTGAAGGGGGGCGTGGAGTACTCGCTATCGCTTGCGAGACGGTGGGCGGGGAGGCTCAACGGAATCGACAGCGATTGATCCGCGCTTCTTTTCTGACCCACTTCCGGATCCACCGGGACCGAGTTGTCTCCACGAACGCATGTGCCTGCTACAGGTGAGAGCGAGCGGTTTCCGGAACCGGGTGTCACGCTAGCGGTTGACCGCCAGCAACACGAGCGGTTTGGTTGATAGCATTGGCAGCGACGAGGGCGCTTGGTTGATTACAATTGGCCATGGTGAGATGAGCTGGGGAATGATGTGTGAAAATGACGTGAAAATGAGGGATTTTTGTGGGATGTGAGAGTGGACTTTTTGGGAGTATGGTGCACCTACCTAATGGTAGGCTCAACCGCCAAACCTGGCCTTCAGGTGGTAGGTAATTGGGCCACAAGAAGTTTCTAACGCCGGTAGAGCCTATCTAGCGATATGTATGCTAGGTAGGCTCTAATTTTAGTGTGGCTAGAGCATTGATCTATGGGCTAGAGGGAAGTCCCGACCTGATATTCCATTATATCCCGATCTCCGCCATTATTATGGTCACATGCAATAATTTATATTATAATCATTCCGATAATAAATCCTCCAGAGATATTTTGTTGCCATGACTCTGTGCCTTCGTGCTGGCAACGGGAACTAACTCTAGGGTAATGTGGTAAAGTCAAAATATCGGTAATAATACATTCCTGTATAGATGTCATGCCATCCACTCCCAAGCCTGATTTCAATTTCCCCACGTTTCTAATTTTTCCTCAATCATTGATTGCAATGCCATGTTTATCTTGCCGTTATTGTTATTTCCCCGCCATGACCTCGCGTCCCGCCGAGAGATATCCGCTGCGCCGGCCTCCTATGCCACGGCTGATTAGATAGCGTCCTCTATCCTCTCTCTCGAAGCCCCCCCCTCATTCTACCATCTATAACTGTGCATTCGATATGGACCAACACAGCAGCGCTTGCAGTAGCGACGATGGTGAACGTGCGAAGGTGGGACCATCTCCGTTAGAAGATGATTCGGGGGTTAGAAAATCTACTCAATCGGCACTCAGTCCGGAAGTAGAGAAGGGTAATTGTGCATTTGATATGGAGCATCAAACTGAAAACGCATCCAGCTGCAGCAGCGCCAACAGTAGCAGTGGCAACGATGGCGAGGGGGCGAAGGTGGGACCATCTCCGGTAGAAGATGATTCGGGGGTTAGAAAATCTATTCAATCGGCACTCAGTCCGGAAGTAGAGAAGGGTAATTGTGCATTTGATACGGAGCATCAAACTGAAAACACTTCCGGCTGCAGCAGCACTAGCAGTAGCAGCAGCAACGATGGTGAAGGCGTGAAGGTGGGACCAGCCCCCCCGTCAGAAGATGATTCAATTGGAAAAATATGTACTCAATTGACACTCAATCCGGTAGAGATCGACGATTGTTTATTTGATACGGAGCAACAAACTGAAAACACATCCAAATGCAGCAGCGCTGACAGTAGCAGTAGCAGCGATGGTGAAGGTGCGAATGTGGGACCCACCCCTACGGTAGAGAGCGATGCTGATTCCTATGGAGGTGCATTCGATGCCCAGGAGCAGAAAGAAGTTATTGATGAATTCGAAGAAAATGGCGACTTCAACGTTAAAAGCATCGCCCCTCTGCATGAAAATATTTCTCTGAATGACTTGGGTGACATAGAAAATAACGCAATTGATTCTGAAGGGATTGCCAACGACGCCTCGGCCGACCAGCGCGCTCCCAGATCATCTACTCGCAGAAAACAAGTAAAGCACAGACATTGCAAGGCTCTCATTATGATCTTCATCGTATGGTGCATCACCGTGACCTTAATTTCAATTGCTTTGGGCATGGAAAACGTGCTAGGCATAGATTTTTTTGACGAAGATCGTTTCGATAATCTATGCACTCTTTGCGGGGAAGATGGGCTTGACTTCACATACGGCAGGGATAGCAAAGAGCCTACAAGTCAGCCGACTTCATCCGGAATGTCCAAAAGGACTATTCCAAAGCCTCCAGCTAATCTCGAGCAGGTGTGCGCGCCATCAATTCGTTTGGACCTGGGTTCGCAGACCGATTCACCTTCTTCTCGAGAATTGATCGAAAATTGCATCAAAGCATGCTTGCCGGCTGTATGCTGTTTAGGGAATAGAGGTGATGACGTCAAAGAGGGACTGCTGTCAATGCTTGGCTTGTAGGGGATGGCCAATGATCAGGTTTTGGCATACTTTGCATCCATAGGGGACTGCTACAGCGGGGGTGATATAGCTGCTTGTGACGTATACAATGATTGGTGTGCAACATTATACGAATTGGATTTTGTTCTAAAGGAATCCATGCCAAGATACTACTTTGACACATGCTATCGAAATCGAGACTTTGAGGAAGACATTGTCATGGCAACTTCTCGTTCCTTCAATCCTTTATCATCAATTAAAGAATGTGAAGAAATATGCCCCCCACTAAGTTGCTGCTACCAAAATAGACACGAGTCAAACCAGCAAATCATGAGAAAAAGATATCGACATCACAATCACCACATAGATATCAAAATTGACCCAGAAATTGATTCGGGGAGACGTGTTGAAGAAGGGGAATGTGGGAGTTTCAGAGCACAAGAGTCATTAAATGCCCAAATTTGCAGTGCTTATGCTCCATATTGCAATGAGGAGTACACATTTCAATCTGCAATAGATTATCCATCGTTTGAGCCCAGTGGTGCACCTACGCAAATACAATCACGGATGCCTAGCATGCAGATCAGCGATGCACCCACGCAAATGCAATCACCAACTCCTAGCACGCATCCCAGTGATGCACCTACGCAAATAGAATCATGGACACCTAGCACGCAACCCAGTGATGCGCCAACGCAAATGAAATCATGGAACCCTAGCACGCATCCCAGCAGTGGTGCACCCACAAAAATAGAATCATGGACACCGAGCACGCAACCCAGTGATGCGCCAATGCAAATAAAATCACGGACACCAAACATGCAGCCCAGTGGTGCACCCACAAAAATAGAATCACGGACACCTAGTACGCAACCCAGCGATACGCCAATACAAATGCAATCACGGACGCCTAGCACGCAACCCAGCAACGTGCCAACGCAAATGCAATCATGGAACCCTAGCATGCAGCCCAGCACACAACCCAGCGATGTGCCGACGCAAATGGAATCACCAACGCCTAGCATGCAGCCCAGTAATGCGCCAACGCGAATGCAATCACCAACGCCTAGCATGCAGTCTAGCGATGCACCTACGCAAATACAATCACGGACACCTAGCATGCAACCCAGCGATTCGCCTACGCAAATGCAATCAAGGTCGCCTAGCATGCAGCCATCAAGGAGTGCTAGCATTACCCCCTCGGTAACAACTTCAACTCCAACTTTTCAGCCATCAGAAAAGAGCAATAAATCCATTTCTTGGCCATCTACCCATCTTTCTTTTGAGCCGAGTGATGCGCCAACACAAATTCAATCGGGTAAACCTAGCATATTGTCTTCAAATCACCCGAGCATTTCACCATCTACACCAGCTCCAACTTCTCTTCACCCAACAATCCAGCCATCAGAAGATATTTATACTTCAGCCTCTTCATCTCCTTCTTCCACGGCTACGAATTCTACGTCCAATACCAAAAACAACGCGAATCTACCAGTGGCTAGTTTATCACGTATACTGAACGTGTCAACCAACTCATCAATGGAAAGTAAGAATTCTCAACGCACACTGAATTCCCCAACATCTTCAATCTCAACAAACTTCCCTTCAATCATGCCGTCAACCATAACCTGATTGGAGATGCCACACGTTGAAGAAATCATGCAACATTCGGGCCATCCATGAGTCTATCTGTACACAACTTTGCGCAACTCAGCCCATGGAACCAACGCAGTGACAAAGAGCAATTTGCATAAAATGACCAACGTAATATGCAACCATCTAGAACATCCAACACAAAAGAGGAGATTGTCACACCAAGGACATAACGTCACACGTTACTTTTTGGATTTTTTGGTGCAAGGGGTCACATGATGTTTCTATAGCTGAGAAATCGACTGCAAAATCAGAATTGATCAAACTCTTCGTGATCAATTCATATAATTGTGTGCCTCGGCAAGGGCGCTGCTTCCTTGGGCGGCGATGGGCGTGATCCAGATGCAGCTGTGCCTGGCCGCATATTTACGGCTGCCTCGCGTCGGATGTCATGAACGGACATGGGACGACCAAATCCTTCGTCGTCGTCATCATCATCAGAGGAGGACTCCTCTTCATCTGACTCGTCACTCATGTCAATAGAGTCTCGTCGAGCGTGATTAGTTAGAGCTCGCGCGAACATGCTCGGAGACTGGAAGAAAGAAGAGTTGGAAATGTTAGAGCGCAATGTGATTGCTATTAGTTCATGCAGACGATGCAACCTACCAGGATCAAACTTGGCCTCCTTGATCTTTCTTTGAACAATTGCTTTGTGTATGCATCCACAATCTGGATGGATCGTTTTTCGATCAACTCCATCAAATTCAGAATGTTCCTTTCGGACACCTCTCCGCCTCCAATGGTGGTTAGTTTTCTATCAAACTGGGCTGGCACAATGCTTTTCGATTCACGCTCATTGGAATTGATCTTTTGGCACTGTAGCTTAAAGTATAGAGCGGTCACCCTTTTTGCAATAATTTCAATGGTCCGCCTGCCTTTGATGGCAGTGTCGTATAACTTTTCTCGCTCATCTTGCACCTCCTCTAGACTTTGCTTGTACACATTCATGGTGGTAGATCGAGCCTTTTCATTTTCCATCTGCTCGTGTCTGTACTTGTTGATGTCCTCTCTCAACTTGGCTGCCTGTTCGACCGTGTTATCGCAATCTTGGTTCACAGCTTGAATGTAATTGAAAATGGAGAAGCACTCCTCCTCATTCTTCACGAAGGTACTGATGATATCCTCCGTCGATGATAGGCCACTGACCTCTCTCAACTCCTTGAACTTTTCCTCAAAGTGTTGGATTTTCCACTGATTCTCTCGCAGGCTCTTTTGAGTTGACGCGTATTCCTTGTCAAGCGAGGCAACCCTGTCTTCGAGATGCTTGATATCTTCCACAGAATCGGCAGCAGGGTCGTTCGATCCTGGACCTTTATCAGCCACATTCAACTGCGCAGTGACGCTGTCGGCGGCTTTGGCAATAGACTCTTCGAGGGATTTCGTTTGCTGAGAAATAAAAGTGCACAACTCATTGTATTCCTTTTCGAAGACAACCTGCTTCTCGCCGTCCTGTTGCAGAATTTGATTCCTTCGCTCAATGAGCCTTTCTCGTTCATTGGCAACTGCAGCCGCTCTCTTCATGATTTCATCCACGTCTTCCTTTATTTCGATCAACTCTTTCTCCATGCATTCTCTGTTTTTGATATCGTTATATATCTTCCGTCGAAGTTTATCTATCTTTCCCTTGATTGCCGCATTTTCATTATCTATTTGATTCCGCCTTATCAATGCTTTGCCAAGTCTGCTCTCCAGCTTTTTGACAATCTTCTTCTGATTGTTCTCCGCTAGCATTGTTGGATTCACTCCATCTACACGATGGTACGCATCATTTGGTGTTGTAGTGTATTTATTCAGAAGGCTCATTGCCTTTCGCTTGTTCGAATCGCGAAGGGTTGCAATTTGATCATTGACATCATCCAGTTGCACCGTAAGTTGACCCATGCGCTGCTTCTCTTGGATCAATTTGCGGGTGAAGAGGTCTCCCCTTGCCTGGAGCTCATCGGTGCAGCTCTTGGTGCGATTTCTTTCATGATTTTCCATGATGATGATGATAATAAACAAGACCAAAAATTTTCCAACGTGATCCAGATCTCAAGAAAAGGGCAAAGATCCAACGCCTCACTTGACGATCAAGAGAGTGGACAGGTTTCGTTTTTAATTTTTCAATCCTCAGCTGTATCATGCATTCGCATTTAACTGCATCCACTGATCAAGGCTTGGGCAGATCTATTTATCGCTTCTCTTGGGACAATGAAGAAAGAAGTTGTTGTTCGCAGGAGAGGGTAGAATGACTGTTTGTGCTGACTCTTTCTTTTGTTTACTATGATCATTATGAATCGTCTACTGTACAATACTCTTGGCAAT
>JALLAS010000115.1:0-18504 GCA_036939415.1 Detonula confervacea | reverse complement strand
TTTTTTCAATTTTTTACGTGGTACGATAGCCTCGTCTGTCCGTCACCGCAAAGAAAAGCCCACGCCTTCTGGATCCGTCTACAATCAAGCCCCTAAAAGTAAAAGTTGATGGGTTCTATCAGTTTGGAGCGAACGAATCATATTATGCAATAAAAATAATGGCTGTGGATACATTATTATACCCAATCCTAACCGTTGGAGCTTACTTCGCAATGACGGTCAGCTCTTTTTCTTCTCCTCAGTTCGGTAAAGATTTTGTGCCACGACATCACTCGACTCGAGTGGTAGCACTACGCAACATGAATGGCAGCAATGAACTAAACTATGGAATGGGCGGACAAAATCTCTCCAACCGATGGATTGAACTCGTCAAAGATGGCCATGTTACAGCCACCACTGTGTTGAAGGATGATGGAAGTGGCGAGAAAGGACTGCCTGTAAAATATGGTGTGAGACTTCTTGAGGAAAGGACATCACAGCAGCGTTTATTGGAATTTGTGGAAGATTTGTCTACCCACGAGGAGGATGAAAATGAAAAATCCAATAACAACTTGAGAGAACATATTTCATCCATTATTGGGACTCTGACTGAGATGCAACAACAACAATCTTCGTCCAGTGAACAAAATGCCAAAAATAAACAACACAGCGACAATGGAATAGCCATCCAATGCGTATACGATGGACCATACGCAGCCCAACTTCAGCTGGTAAGAACTTTGCGACCAGCTCGCTCTAGAGAAATGAGCAGCGATGCCAATGAAAAGGTAGCATGTAAGCCTCCACAGTATGACTTATCAAATGATTCATTTTTGGTAGGTCCATTGCGTCTGTTTGGAGATGGAGACTTTCATGGAGATGGATTGCCACGGGAAAGGGCAGCGCGGTTATTGGTTGCACGGGATAAAGGAAAGGAAGTAAATGGCAAATCATTTACAGAGGATGCTTCTACACCTTGGGATGTCTTTCACAATATATCACCAGTAGGTATGTCTTTGTTGCTTATATCATATCTCAAAATATGATATCTTGTATAAATCCTCCAACTCACAACATACTGGGCCATGGACATAATGTGTTCCATGTACCAGACCCCAGAGGGCACTATTTGCTTCTACCTGCCATTGATGATACCAAAGAATGGAGAGACCAATCTCTCAGCCCAAGTGATTGCTATGATATCACTTACTTAGCATCAACAATAGAACCTGCCGGATCAATGATGCTCTCCTTTAACTCTGTTGGGGCAGGTGCTTCGCAAAATCACATACATTGCCATGCATGGGTCAACCCGCCTCCTCCATTGCTTAGGAAGACATTTGCAGATGACGAAGCAAAAAAATGGTATGCAGTGGCCAAAGCTTCGGCAACCTTCACTACGGATCTTTCAAATGGAGTAACAGTTTCATTATTGGATTACCCGTGTACTTGCATCAAATTGTCTTCAACATCTAATCAACCTAACGTGGGCACATCTCCTTTTCTGAATGAAATGGGGGATGCAATATCCAGGATCGTAACAATAGCGCAAGAAATTGATGTTCCGCACAATGTGGCATGGACGAATAATGACAATGATCCATTGGAAAAGAACGTAGAAGCCTACATCTTTTTTCGCAAGGCTGAAATAACTTCCATCGACACTGGCGGTGTATTCCGTCTCGGAGCAAGTGAAATGCTTGGCGTGTTCCATACAAGCTCCAAAGAACAGTTGGAATCTCTTACGAACATTATGGGCAATATCTTATCCGACGTATCGTGGGAACCTCGGCAGTCAATCTGGGATGAGGTGTGTAAGACTCTTCAAAATGGCACTGAATAGGCATGGCGAGCTGATCATGAGGAACTGCGTATTGACGTGTCAAAGGTATATGGATGAATGCTACCGAACACTTGAAAGGATGGTATTCCAAACAGTAAATACTCAGTCATGCTCGGCAGCAAGCGCAAATCTAGGTTCCTATGACGTATCTGACCTGAATCATACAAATGTACCAATAATTTGAATGATGGTAAACTGCAGACATGTTTCTTCATGTTGATGTTTCCAACGGAATCAGAGCATTACGGTGCAAAACTATGTTACAATTAGTTCTTTGTATTAGTACATTTCGATCCATAAAAATGAAATTATTTCTGACTCGCTCTGGAAGATGGTGGTATTCCAAGTTTTTGTTTCAAGTCACATCAGTGAGTACAGGAGCACTAGCATCACTTTCATCCTCTTCTTCCTCGTCTTCGTCCTCGACATCCGACTCTGCAATCGTGACCAACGCCCTCATGGGCGAAAACGATACAGCCCTTCGTCGAGACCGACTGCGGCTGCGCCCATGCCGGACGGGCTGCGGTTCCATTCCCCAACCGAAGGTTAGACGACTTTGCGTGGGCGGGCACGATCTGCCCCGATCGTCGTCGCCGTCGTCGGGTGCAGCAGCAGCAGCAGCCTGGCCAGCTGCCAAATCGTCTCGCTGTTTTGCCCTACCTTCTCGTTCGTCCGCCGACGGAGTGATCTCGGGCTCGGGTTTTGGCGCGGGCGGCGGCTTGGGAGGTTTTGGCTTGAAGCCCTTCAATGGCCGTACGTGTGTTCCCCAGTACTTCTTTGCGTAACTTTTTGAAGAATTGCGATCGTTGACGGTAAACCGTACGGCGGACTTGCCCTGCTCTGTTTCCTCCAAACTCTTGACCACGGCATATGTCCACTTTCCATCAGATCTTCGGATGAATGCCCCATCGCCAAATTTGAGCTGCTCAATGCCGTTCAATGCCTCTTCCTTGTCTATAATCATGTCCCTATGTTTGCCAGAGTCTCCCACGTTGTATTTTGGCATTGGCTCGGGCGAAGGTGATGGCGTCTTCGGCTTGGGAGAAGGTGGTGGCGGCGGCTTGGGAGGCGGGGGAGGAGGTTTCGGAGCATCCTCCACCCTGGTCCTCGATCTAGACCTCGACCTCGATCTGGAACGATCGTCTCCCCGCGACGATGAGTACCGTTTGGACCTCGTGCCCATGTTGGCCATGCTGGAAGATAAATCATCCATATCCTCCTCCTCCTCCTCATCGTCTTCCTCATCGGAGTACACTTCAGTCTCCTTTACCAAATCGCCATTGTTCCAATATCCCTTCATGATCTGGCCGTTGTCGTATACCATTGTCCCCCTGCCATGAGGTTCGTACTGTTGGCTGACGCTGCCCGTGTACATGCCCGATTCGCCGAATTGGCCGGCATACGGTAGATTAGTAGTGTCGAAGACCTTGACTTCCGGGTCAAACAATATTTCTTTCTCCTTAGCCCTCGGAAGATTGCGTAGCTCGTTACGATCCATGGGTGCATTAGGATCAATGGGTGCATTTGGGTCATCAAAATCCTCATCCTTCTCTTCTTCGGTAGGTTTGGAATCCTCTTTTTCAGTAGGCTTGGAAGCTTGAAGCGAGCTTAAATTAATATTCAATCCTCCATCACTGCCTCCAGCAGATGTCGGTTTGGAAACTTGCAACGAACTCAAATCAATCTTTGTTGATCCAACATGATCCTTCTCCTTACTCGTTTTTGGCTTCAATGACGATTTCTTGGCTACCTTGAACGTGCTCAAATTGCTCAAATCAATCTTGAGACCCCCACCGTACATACCCATGAGAGGCAGGGGTTTCATTGCCATGGGTTGTGGTTCTTCCGGGGGAATGGTGGTTGCAGTGCTAGCCGAATTCGTATCATCTTGTGGTTGAGCTTTATGTTCTCCCTCTCGCTTTTCAGAGTTGTCGTCACTGTCAGAATCAGCGGCAGATGATCTTCGTGTGTTTGTTGCATTGGGATTCTCCGTGTCCTCCTCCATGATTGTTGGTTCAACCCTAGAATCACCACCTTTCTTGGCCGGTGAATACACATCATCATCATCAAGGCCATCAAAAATATTGGTGATCGAAGCAAGTTTCATATCGCTCTTGTTCATATCATTCTTCTCATTGCCCGGAGGTTCTTCTTCTTCTTCTTGCCTTCTCTTATTCTCATAATCGGAAGACTCTTCTTCTTCTCGTTCGTCCTGGTACGAACTTCTTGAATTATCTCCCCAAGAGCGCATGCTCCCATCAAGCTGCGGCAAACTCGACGAATTCTCGCGCGTCGGCGTAATTGCTCCATTGCCACCATCCTCATTATCCTTGCTTCCCATGGAACGCGAACGCTCATCCTTGGCAGACTTGGTAATGTCCTCTTGTATGCTATGCAGCAGGTCGTTCATGGACAACAAACCTATACTACTCTCGCTTGCATTGTTGTTTTGGGACATGTTCGTCTCGAATAACTTGCTGCCACTGCCGGCGCTGTCAGCGCTTCCACTGGAGGCAATGCTTGAGGAGGACTTTAATCGGCCGCTTGAGCTGCCGTGATTATAATTTTTGTTGTTGTTATTGTCATTGAGGGATTCTTCTTCCACATCCTCAACCTCCATATCCAACACGGTATCCGAATCAATATGGCCAGTTCGATCCTGCGACGACGGAGAATCCTCCCTCTGAGATGTCCTCCTTTCCTCCTCCTCGCTCATTCGTCGCTGATTTCTCTCTTCTTCCTCCTTACTTCTTCTTCGTTCGTAATACATTGATTTTTCTTGATCGATATCCTGCAGTTGTTGCTGCTGTTGCTGCTGATAATTGGCCGGCTGATAATTGTTGAGATTGACTGGCGGATGTATACCATGTTGCTGCTGGTCCGGATGGCGTTGATAGCTATGACCTTCGTGTATGCCCTGCGGCTCCCTCCGACTTCGGGGTCGCATTTCTTCCAATTCTTCTGGAAGCTCTTCCTTCCTTACAGTATTCTTGGGTGGAGAGTTAGCAATAGCAGCGGCGACGGCAGAATTTGGTGTCTTGTCCTCCTTTTGTGGTAAGGGCATCCTGTCCCATTGGTACGCCACATCGGCATGCGAATCTTCGTCTGAGGCGGAGGCCTCAGTCTCCGCCTCATCTTCTTCAGCCGACTCTCCCATGGATTTTTCGTCCGGTTCCGGAATGGGAACCCTGTCCCATTGATACGCAAGGTCAGAGGAAGGGGTGGTACCAACCACATTGCCCCCCACGTGCATGCCATGTATATCTTCCATACTATTTCCGGCACTGCTGTGTCCTCCTTGAAGATGAGTGGGGCTAGCGGTGGAAGAGCCGCTATCGTACGAGCTTTTACGACTCTTGCTTCCCTTGGAGCCCTTGCTGCCGCGGGAGTCGAGTGTCGCTACCGTGCGATCGGTACGATCCCCTCGCTCCCTATCGGACCTGTCTGCTCTTTCCCTGTTTTCTCTTTCTGCTCTTTCTCCAGTGGAGCGTATCCGTACCCCGTCGGAATGCAAAGCACCTCTCGAGGGATCAGCTGGCCTCTTGCTCCACTGCCGATCGGTCTTTCGCTTATTACTCATAGTATTGTCGCGCTCGGCTCGTCGGAGATCGCCGTCTACTCGTCGGGGATCGCCGTGATAGCTCCTTTGCGGTCGATATCGTGGAGAGGTAGGCGGCTCGGGCAGTAAAGCTCCGAGGGAGGATTGATGCTTGACATCGGCACGAACGCTGCTACCCTGACGATCATTGCTACTGCCGCCGCGCTGGTCCCGTTCCCATTCCCTTTGTCGATATTCCCTATCTCTTGTGTCCCTTTCCCTTCGCTCCCTCTCCTTATGCCTCGAATTGGACGCGGAAGAGGAATTCCCACCGCGCTCGCCGCGCGATGATGAATGGTGCGTGCGATGTTGCGAACGCTCGCCCCTCGAAGAATGGTACGAACTTCCGGTGCGATCGCTTCCCGCAATCCGATCGTGACCGCTGTCAAAGTAATTCCCACCTTGAGATCCGTACATGATGTCGTCGTGAAATTCCGAAGAGTTGTTGTGTCGTTCGATATCGTCGTCGGAATAATCGTAATTGTCGTACTCGTCCAAGGAAGTAGCGTGGTGTCCCGTCATATTATTTGGCATGCTATTCGACAGCTGCCTTTGCTTGGCATTCGCGCTGGCCTGCTTGATATTTTTGGAGATCTTTTTCGTGGATTTTTTGATGAGCTTTCCGACTCCCTTGAGCATTTTCTTTCCCTGCAGTGGTTGCGTGCCGATGGTGCCGTTGCCGACGGTGCCGCCGTCCATGCTGGTGTCGGGGCTCAGTGTGGTGGGATACTTCCGATCCCCGGAGTCCGAAGAGGCGCGACGATTCTCGGGTTTGGGACGGTGCTGCGAGCCCGATAGGCCCCCGCCCTTGCCTTTTTTATTATTCTTGTCCCCCCTGCTGCCGGCCGGAACGCCGCTGGAAATGTATTGGGAAATGTAATCGTCATCCTTTTGCTTGACGGTGTCCCATTTCTTTTTGAGGGTTTTTCCGGCTCCCGAGGCCAATTGGTTGATTTTGCTCTTGTTCGCTTTTATCGGCTTGGATCCCCCGTCGCCTCGTTTCGGGCCCTTGGGTCGAGGAGGCAGGCCTTGCTCCCCCCCTTGCGCGTATTGATGCCTACCTTCCGAGGTTGACGAGCTGGACGAGGACGAGCCCGACGAGCTGGAGGAGGAGTCGGAATTATCCGACGAGGAATCGTCGTCGTCATCGCTCTCGCTGCCGCTGCTGCTCTCCCCCTCCTCCCTCAATTCCTCCTCCTCCGAAATCGCCGAACCGGCGCGTCGATACTCGGCCGAACCCCGCGATCGTATTTCCCTGCTGGAGGCGGAGCCGTCGAGGTTGTTGTTGCCTATGCCGCCGCCGTCGCCGTCGAACTTCACCTGCCTCCCCTTCGTCTGCGGCACCACCGGGGTCATGCTGGCATTCAAGGCCGAGTTGTTGCCCATCAGCATGATGCCGTTGTTGTTGTTGTTGCCGCCCATCATCATGGCATTGTTGTTGTTGTTCCCCGCCGCGCTTCCCCCCGAGGCGTTCATCGCGACCGAGGCGTTCATGTCCTCGCTCTCGCACTCGGGACACGACGGCAGCACGTCCTTCCACCCTCCCGCCACGCCGAAGAGGGCCTTTTTGCGCAGTATGACGTGGGGATGGAAGAGGCATCGTCCCTTGTCGTCGCAGGCGTGGAGTACGGCGCGTCGTCCCGTGCCGGCGGGGGGAGGAGGATGGTGTTGTTGCTGCTGCTGTTGTTGTTGCGTTATTTCTTGTTGCTGCTGCTGCTGCTGCTGCTGCTGCTGCTGTTGTTGTTGTTGTTGTTGCTGCACATAATGCCCCGCACCGGATCGCAGGCCACTATTATTATGTCCATCGTCGATACTATTATACCCGGATCCTCCCCCCGAGCCCTGGGAGGCGCTATTGGCGGACGACGATGCGGCGGCGGCATGGGTCGACGTGTGCCGGGGAGGCAATTCGTCCATGAAGTTATCGACCGGATTCGGCCAGTCCATTGCGCTCGAATTGTAGCGTTCCCGCGGACCTCCTCGGGAGGATGATGATTTACCGGTTTGATTGTAGGATCTCTCCCTATCTCGATCCCCTCTGTCCCTGTGAGAATTATTTCCTTCTCTGGAATGATGGGAGGAATTATGATCCGACTCTTGTTGGGATGATTGCGCTATCGTTTGATGATGCTGCAACGAAGACGATGAGCCGTTGCCATCCCCTCTGCCGGAGTCTCCCCTCGAGTTTTGCTGCTGCTGCTGCTGCTGCTGCTGCACCCCAGCAGCGCCCTTGAACTCCTGCACGAAATTATCGCCCCCCACCTCCATTATATTTTCGAGCGAACCCTCCATGTCGGAATTGTAATTATTCCTTCTATCGCGTTCCTGCTTGCGACGGCGGGAGCCCGTGGAGGAAGAGCTTATGGACGAGGTCTTTTCCGTCTTGTCGGCCGTCACGATGGTTGCTCCTCCCACGGTGGCATTGTCGTGAGGATCCATGCCTCCCCTGTCCGCGCCAAACCTGGACTGGCCGGTGTTGGGCATGCCGGTGGAATTGCTCATCTTTTTGGTGGCAATGGAATTACCGATGGAAGCGTGAAGCAGTTCCTTGCTGCTGCTGCTATTGTCGTGACTCTCATTATGCTGCTGCTGCTTCGCTGACGAAGGCTTGAGCTTCTTCATTCGTCCGCCGGAATCGTTGGAGCTTCGTCGCGTCACTTTGTCGCCGTAGCTATCATTCTTGTTGTTTTGTGATGACGGGTAGCCGGGATGTGATTGTGCGCGGGAGAAGGCATTGTTTGCGCCGCCGCGGCCCTCGTCGAAGGATTCGGATAAGCCTGACGATCCTTTGGACCAATTGGATCTGCCGGAGGTGTCCACGTTATCCACATCGCGATACATGACCATGCGATCCCCAGCCAGCCCCGCCCAGCGCTGCCTCGCGATAGTGCGCGCGTGAGCTGAATGATGTGGATTATTATTTGTGGATTTCCCGCCCCGAGCGACCCGCCCGATGCAATGGTAGCTGACACCGACAGGTGATGCAAGAAATTGAGTTGACGATATTTTTCTGGGTGCACAATTATTAATACAGCCAGATAGACTGACTCCTATTCTATTTTTTGTCTACAGCCGACAAAATACTCGCAGGACAAAACCAGAATCAATGCCTGTGCCGCGGCTAGCTAGGCAGGCAGGCAGGAGCTACGTGTGGTATTCCTGTGTCAAATGTCGATCGATTAATCCTCCTCAATCATGCACAACAACGAATTTTAGTGCATCGCATTCTTGGCTCAATGGACACGTACGGAGCTCGTGCTCGATACGATAGTTTCTCTTGGCGCGCGGCCACATCTCGAATCTGCCCATGATTGATGTTGTGATGCGGCGAAATAATGTGCGTGGCAACAAGTGGCAATTGCCATGGTCATGAGAATCAACAAATCTGTTGGCGTCGGAAAGATTTTGTGCATCGTTGTTGTCGTTGAAGTCCAGATTTTCAGTCGTTCTATCTCTACATTATTTTTCTCGTGCGTCCTCGTTTCGGACGGTTCGTCGAGGTTCTCGGTTGAGCTCTCAGCGAGGCCTTTTAAGTGGGGCGGAGGTATGTAGGCCTGTCTAGGTGCCGCTTTGAAGTACGTCGAACGTATCTATTTATTACTAGGTGATCTGCCTAAACTAGCTAAGCCGCTGGGTAGGTAGGTTGAAGTTGACTACGGTATACCACTGTAGGACCCGAAAAGGCATGCCTTCATCTTACCTTCTTTTCTCGCGACAAGACTAAATAGCCGTATAATAGGAGTAAATAGGAGTAAATAATACATACTAAGTATGTACGATAGGGTTATCCTCTGATATAACTAATAGCTACATCTTGGGAGTTATTGAAATGTCGCATAAAGAAGAGTGCCCCAGCTGTGCCCAGTACCCAGTATGATCGATTGAGTCTCGCGGGAACGGAATCAAGATCAAGAATCAATCCATCTCATCAGAATTCTCAGAATCTAACAAAATCTCAAATCTCAACACACGATTTCTCAATCGAAAGCGGCCGATGCGTGCTGAGAAAAAGACAACGCAATAATATCAGCAATCAACAGCAAATACATACTCCTAGATGATACGATAGCAAAAGCGCCGACGACACAACCGTGCGTAATTGATGGCAAAGTGGCAATGAAACTGAACGGATAGGTGACGGATCAGGGGCATGGCCGATGAACAAAAATAAAGCTGATCAGTGAATTGGTGTCGCACGCAAGAACAAACTCCGAATAAGATGATGTCATCATTGTCACGCTTTGCGAAGCGTTCCGCTTCCGGCGTCTCCGCTCGCGGTATCCCTGTCCGCAACAGCAGCAGAACCTACTCCACCAATGTTACCAAGAATAATAATAACTACCCAGATGTCTCGTCCCATCCCTTCCGATCCATGCTCTACACCCCCGCCATCAACATGCGCGCCCTCGAAAAGTTGGAAACGTTTTCAGGAAAAACGAAGCCAGATGCGGTAATGTTCGATTTGGAAGATGGAGTGGGTCCCGATAGGAAGGAGGAGGCTCGGCAGAATTTAATTGAATTCTTCAAGAGGCAGCATAGTAATGAATCACCGTACTTTGGTATTGTGAGGATTAATCGTGTGGATACCCCGTGGTTTGAGGAAGATGCCGAAATGGCATTGAAGTTGGTGCAAGAGGAAGGAATTAACATCAACGGGATTGTTCTGCCGAAGATTGAATGTTGGAAGGATGTGGATCTGATATCCAAGCATTTTTCTGATATGATGTGCTCAGATGGCGATGCTTCCCCCGACTCTCCATCAGCCAAAATGGGGAGAGATGAGACATCACGTGTCATGTCACCAGTGCCAATCTGGGCCATGATGGAAACACCCCGGGCAATACTCGCAGCCTCTGAAATTGCTGGCCATCCTAGCATACAGGGATTAATTCTTGGCACTAACGATCTATGCAAAGAATTGGGGTTGCAACCCACATCAGTTGCCTCTGCCGGTAGAGAGGGATTAATCACCTCACTTCAGATGACAATACTTGCTGCGCGAGCACACAATAAGCTGGTGATTGATGGAGTATACAACAATTTCCGCGACGAAGAGGGTTATCGAAAAGAATGTCTCCAAGGCAAGTCGTGGGGTATGGATGGCAAGACGTTGATACATCCTAGTCAGACAGCGGCCACAAATGAAATGCTTGCTCCTTCTGCTGAGGAAATTGAGCATGCAAAACGAGTGGTGGCATGTTGGGAGGAGAGCTCTACTTCTGAATGTAACAAAAGCGGCAAGCTATTTACAGGTGTGGCAGTTTTGGATGGGATGATGTTGGAGCAGCTGCATGTAGATGGGGCAATGAGATTGTTGGATCTGGCTGAAAGGATTGGATTGATGGAGTAGTTACAGAGTCTCAGCTTTTGATGGAGATGAAGTACTGCACAACTTGTAAATATAGTGCACAATATTTGCATTGAAAGGAGTAATATGTTCATACCAATTTGACTAGCGATAGATAATTGAATTGGGGGAGATTGCGGTTTCCAGGTTCAATAGTGTTGTTGCCAATCTAATATGATGTTTTTCGGGAAAGAGGTGCACTTTTAGTGAATATGTTTGCATCAAAACATATTTTAGCCCTGCTATTGGATAGATGAGATCGACTGTAAAAATACTTTGTCAACATTGGAAGCTAAACAAAATGACTCACTTTTGGGAGGCACTTGGCAAAGGAAAATACCACCGTCAGCTCAATTTCAGACAAAGAATTAGATCTGATAACAAACTCAAAATAGACTCTATGTTCTGCTTCTGTGGAGTTACTTCGGCCCACCATACATTGAAAGTAGGCGTTGGATTTCCTTTTTCCGCTTCTTTTGCAACTCCTCTGCCTCCGGCATCTTCTTGTGAACTAATTCAGTAATGCCTTCGATTTCCTCCTCTGATTCTTGACCGCTAGAATTTTCTAAAGATTGTTGAATAGGTTTTGTCTTGAGCACGTGCGGCCATACCTTTGGATACCATGGGCCACTTCGCTCAACGATTTCATCAAGTGTCTGATTAGCATTGCCGTGATCATGTAAGACTGACAGCTCCACTCCATATCCTGGTGGAACTGTTGCGAACCCAGGTGCGTATCTTATCGAATATCTGCGGAATATTTTACTGCTTTGTGCTGATGGCTCTGATTTCTCTTCACCTACAACTTGTTCTGGGGCTGAATTCCCATTTGCCATCTTGTCGTACTCAGCCACCGTCACTGTTCGATGGAACACCCATCGATGGTGAAATATTACATCACCCCTCTTCAGATCATATATCACCATATTCTTTTGCAGTTTCTCGTACAAGTCGGGAGCATCCGTTTGTACGTTGCAAGTGCTCCCAGTTCGACGTTGGATCAGGTCAGCTGCAGATTGGTAGCCTTCCACGGGTACAGTATGGGTAGACCCAGTGACTCGATAAGCTTCGTGGCGCCAGGGAGCTCGATGTGACCCCAATGAAAGAGCAAATGTTGCAATGGGAGTGCTTTGTTTGTCATCACTCCGCTCTGATGAAACATCTTTTTGTTTTGTTCGAGACAGAGGAGCTGGCATATCATCTAATGCAACCCAGGCATTGACTCCAGGATCGGATGCCAAGCTGGGCCAAAATCCCGTATCATCAACATGCCATCCACACGCATATGGGTCATCGTCCTTCGTTAGGAAGATGTCTCTGCATATTCTCAGATTGACCGAATCATCCACATGGGCATGATCTTCCACAAAATCATCTCCTCTCTCCTGATGTTGCTCGTTTTCTTTACGCTGCCTCCTGCTTCTCTTGCCATTCGGTTTGAGGTACTTTTCGCCTCCCGCACGCAATTCATCCAGTCGCAATAAGGATGCGGCCACTCTTGGTATTTTGGTGTACATGGCCATATCACGAAAGGAGGACATTATGACATTGTCTTCAGAGTCACCGGCTTCTGCCTCACTCTCAAATTCACAGGCACCATATTCACTTGAACCATCAGTTGTACATGTTGTTGTGTCATCTTTGAGTTGAGGAATGCCTAAAAATATAGCACCATTTTTCACCATATGGAACTGCTTGCCCCTCCTCTTGTTCTTGCTCTTTTCGTCATGCCCATCAATCAGCATCTTACTGGCCATATCCAACCTATCCAGTAACTTGGGAGAGACCAAATTGCGAATGACCAATACTCCATCCTCTTCGAATCGGTGTAGCATTTCATCCGATAGCACTCCCCCCGCTCTATAGTTTTTGGAGGAGAGGGAGGCATGTGTGTATATTCTGGTTGGGTGGTGTGGCATTTTGTATTCGTCTGTGTGGTCTTCCAAGTTTGGCATTTTGTTGCGTTTGACATGGATGTCATTGGTCCGGCTGGCCTTCTTTTCTTTGTGTGTTGTTGATTTGAGATCATGGCCATTCTTAGTGGCAGGTGATGGATCGTTAACTCCAGCATTGACATTGACTTCTTCCGCTCGAGACAGTCGAAACAATTGGTACCCAAAATTCATCAGCAATGCTGCCAGGAGAGATGATAGCAACAATATAATCATTCGATGCCTTGTGCTCCTGCGTAGTGGTGTGCCTTCGTCTGAATGTACATGATCCTCATCGCATAGGTCTTCGTTTTCAGGACTATCATCTACCCCATCATATACGTCGTCATCTTCGTCCTCGGAATAACTGACATCATCAGAGTCATTCTCAGATTCATCACCCGCCATTCCACTCCCACTAGATGTATCATCGGAAGAGTAGTCGTCACTCGAATGAGCAGAAGTTCCTTCGTCCGACGGGCCGTCCTCGCGAGCGGAAATGTCGCCATCGCCATCGGAGCTTTCATGATAATCGGCGACGTCGCCAACGGCGTCATTGTTCCATGCCGCGTCCATTGCAAGGCATGCAGGGTCGGTACGAAGAGAGAGGAAGAGAGCTAAGTATGGGTTGGGGGTTGGTGGTTGTATTGGTGGTCGGCCGACGACGCGGCCGGGCCAACGGCAGAATTTGGTGCAAACGCAATATTTGATCTACACGAAGCTCGGATCAGGCTCGGATGAAAGGTTTACAGTGTTGACAAAGTTGAATCGATCCAATCAATCGAAGCGAGGTATCTACTAAGCTTCGTTGATGAGACAAAGAAAAACCTGTGAGAGAGTCACAATAGGTCAAAATCATTCACAATCCCATCGCTCTACTCTCACGTGTCGTGCTGCGCGCAGAGGAGAAGAAGTCTCGTTGTATGTAGATACCTACTCATCCATTGATGTTCACCTCACAGGCAGTGTCATCTCAATTTGGTCGAGTCTAATTGACGTTGTTTCATATATTGTGCTCAGGCTGGACTATCAACTCAGAAGTTCTGAAATAATAGTTACAGCTTATAATAATATGGTACCAGTTGGTCTCAAAGCAGCTCAAAGCTTCGGAATGGAATTGTCCGATCTAAACAACACGATCTGGATGCATCATAATATACACATTTTCTCAAAACAGGATGTTGCCCCAACTATCCGCACACCATCTCTTCTGGTGTTCCTCCACCCTATCCAAATTCAGACCCCTTCCATCCAACGCTACGACCCCCACTTCCAACAACTGCGCTGCGAGTTGGGATCCGCAACCGTACATGAATACAATGGCACCGGTACCATACAAAGAGACATAATCTTTTACTTTTGGGAGGATGCATCCCACTGCATTGGGTGTCCCACTGGCTATAGTGTTCGCTCCGTAAAACATCTTTGCTTCTATCCAATTGATGGATATTGAATGTATTGATTCATCATCATCATCAATTTTGATCACATAATCCTTCTCGGAACTGAAGGAAAGTTGTACGCAATGGCCATCCTTCATCATAAAGTCCGGAGTCGGCGGCTGCTTCCTTTGATAAAATGGCACGCCCTTCATGCTACGTTCAAATTTGCTCCGTTGATCTTCCTCCGTCCAATAATGAACTCCCTGGTTGCGCAAATACTCGTCCACGCACACTTCAAAAAGGTCGGCAGCAGCGCGGATGTCTTCTTGGTTGCCAAGTCTTAATGAAGTCATGGAAAATTTGGGATTGAGAAGTTTCAGGTGATGTCGGCGTAGGGACAGGGATTGGACGAGAGATATCCGTTGCGTTATTAAACATGTTGTTGTTGTTGTTGAATTAGATGGATGGTTCTTGGCAATCCTGTCATTTTTGTTCTGATGTGAATTGCTGTTGTGCCTTTTCCCTTTATTTTGCCTGGGTGTGTCGCTACGGTCATTTTCCAACATCTTTTCAAGCTTTTGCAACCGAAAGGAAGGTTGATCCTTCATCATCCCCTTCTCAGATTTTCCCCATTTAATTAATACTGGTAGCAAACGCTCCTCTTCTTCAATTGGTATGTAATGAGTGTGCGGATTTGGCCACGAAAGTATTGTGATCGTTTTGCTGACATCATTGTCCTGTTGATTTGTTGCTGTTGTTGCAACATTCGTGTCTGAATCATTTGCGAGGGAGGATGTCTCTGACGAATTGGCCGAGACAACATTATTTGTTCTGGGCGCACTAAGTGTATTGTCAATGGATTGAGTCTTTCTGGTAGTATTCGGAACATCATGTTGATGTTGTCCGTTATCGTTGTGGCGATTGTGATTGCGACTTGGCGCCCGTCGACCACCATGGTTATGATTGCGGTCACGATTGGGCCGTCCGAGGGACGCGAATGAGTTTCTATTGTGTCCACCACCACCACCGCCACCGCCACCACCAGTGGAATTGTTACCCCTCCCACCTCTGCCATTCACTCTTCCGCCGCGCCCACGGCCACGGCCATGGCGACCGCGGTTGCGACCATTCCCGCGGCCGCCGCGATCGGACCCGCGACCGCCCGACGCATCGTCATTCCTTCTCCTCTTCTTATTGTTATCGGATGTTGTCCCTCCTGCGGGAGCCTCTCCGCTGCGATCCATGTCGATATTGGGACAGTTGTGCTGCGACCTGCGACTGCGAGGGGGTTGTTGGCGGCTGGGGGCTTTTGCTTAGGCGAGAACTGTCAGAAAATATGAATGAAGCAGTCTTCGGAAAATACGTCAAATACGCTCCTTTTATTTGTATTCCTACGTGCAATGTATGAGTCAACTAACACGGATATCGTGAGAATTTTCGGACATCGGCCACCGTCATCGCCGCTTAAATCTATCCACGTACCTACCTAAGATGACGCCGCACACAACAACAACTAATTGAATGAAGTTCAGGTTGAGGTACGAGGAGGACTGTTGACAGATCATTGATCAATTGAGACCATTGAATTTGACAAATTATTATAAGTGCCGCGGGTCCTCGAGATGAAGCCCTGTCGAACATGCCAGTCGATCAATATCTCAATAACGGTGAAAATATTCCATCAAGGTCAAGGGTGAGGGTGGTCCCTGGATCATCCCTGGCATTGCCAACGCCGCCAACAACACCGCCATCGTCCGCGCCTCCCAAGCCATCGCATCTATGCAAGATCGCGGTGGTGGGCGATGCATTCTCCGGGAAATCGGCATTGGTTCGCAAATTTATTCACCGTCAATATGCCAACAGCATTGATGCTGATGGAGAAACTAACGTTGATGGAGATATGAATGACAATGGCAACGGATATTATGGCGCCGCATCTGCCACGAGTAATAGCTTAGGAACGAGTTTGGGTGCAACCACTTATGATGGATTGGAGCCTACTTTGGCAGAATATCATAAGAAGGATGTCGCCATTTGGGAAAATAGAGACAAGAACAAGTCAAAAAATGGAGATTTTGCTGATATTGCTGAACAAAGAGCAGTTTGCACACGAGTGCAATTGTGGGATATGAATATACATCATCATTTCACCAATCAATATCAAGAGAATGAAGTAGAATCCAGCTCGGTCCATTCTGCATCCTCTGTATTGTCCCCAGGTCGTATACCCAATATTTCACCATTGCTACCATTGTTAAAGCGTGCCAATGGTTTTGTAATCGCATGCCGGTGTCCTCTCCCCCCATCATATATGTCTCAGTCTTCCGATGCATCGTACGCATCATCTCGTGCCTCCAACGCATCATGCAGCGAGTGGCTGGAGTTGGATTTGTTAGAACAGCGAATTAGGAAATGGGTAGAATTTCTACATGATCAAATAATAAGCTGCGAGGAACAAAAAAAGCCGACAGTTTCTGTTTTGCTGACTTGTGCCGATCTGGTGATGGCAGGATACTCTCCCAGAGAATGGATGCAATTATCTGATAGAATGCAAGAAGTTTGCAAGGCTTGTGATGTTGATTCATGGAAGATGGGTACCTGCATGGATGGGAGTAGGAGTGGCATTGATGCTGATTACTCACATAAATCACAATCCACACTGCTTCATCGGATGTTTGAACAGCAAAAACAGTTATTGGAGGATATGGAAGATGCTATTGAAGCAACGTTCATTGAGATAATTTCACTGCACTTGAACCGATCAAGGGAGTTATGAAAACTCTTGTGATAGGGCAAAGTGAGTCCAGGTGTTCGATTGTCTAATTCAGATTTTATGTTATTATGCATGCGTTTGAATATTGCCGAGTGCAGTGAAATGAAATAATGATTCCAGCCCCATACTTTCTCATTGTCATCATGATGTTTTCCCATAATATAATCTCAGAGTGTCATGCATTTCCCTAATTATTTGTTGACATCAATAGAGCTTCTATTATCCTGCCACATAGTAAGAATATCCATCGATATAAATATCTCCATTTGATATTTTAATTGTGGCCTTCGCGGTTGCGACTCTAAAAGTATCCTTCCAATCCCAAATTGCCTCCTTCTCGGATTCGAAAACTTGCACTTCCGCACCTCCCATGTATGTCATTGGGTCCAGCTCATTCAATGTAGCTGTGCCAATGCTCCAGTGAGCACCGGGCATGAAGTCGCGGTGAAACAATGTGCTGATGAGATCGAAGGCAAGGGCATGAGCAGATGCTTTGCCAGAGTGAAAGACGTTAATTTGTCTGCGTACACTGGCATCTGGGATATTCAGATTGCTGTAAAAGTCGCAATTTTTCTTTTCCTCCTTAGTACGAAAGTGAACATTCATTTTGATTGGAATGGGAGGACCATTTGATGTTTTATTGCCAATGCGCTTGAGAAGGCTGGGAGGCGGCGTGCAGTGTTTAGGATGGTGTTGCTCTTTGACTTCTTCTTTCACATGACGATGTGCCTTGGAAGTAGCCGTTTCTTGCTTGTAGAGGCGATTGAATACCTCCTCGTTTCTTGGACTTTTTAGGTGTTCCTGCAGATGTTCTGAGCTCTCATTATTCTCTGGGATATGATGAGCCGCAGATGAAATGGTTTCCTGATGGGAGAGACGAGAGAAGAATGCATCTTGCTGCTTGGGTGTGCGTTTTGGACTCTTAATGGCACCAAGTTGGTCTTGCGGCAGTTGCAATTGATTCAGCTTCGCTAGGTTTATCTTGGAGCCTTCCGTCGCAGCTTCTGTATCCCGATGCCGCGTATGCTGCTCGTGGCATTCCTTCTCCTCGGCAACCCTTGCTTCGGATGCTGCGGTCCCCTGATGGGCAAGGCGTTCGAAAACGGAGGATGACATGGTCCGCGTGCTTTGGCGTATTTGTTGTTGGTTATTCTTATTCGCCTGGCTATTGTGTCAAATAGGGCTACAACAGTTGACAATAATCGGAAGTTGTTCCCGAGCGGTGCGTGCGGCCTCTCTCTACTCTAGAAGCCTCTATTGTACCGTAGATAGAGTCGGTGCTTCATTCATTCTTCATGCACGCTTCTCATACAAAGTTGTTCTGTGCAGTTTCTATTTTGTCAGATTCTGTCTCTCGGTTCTCGGTGAATTTTGTGATGGTGATGGCTGGGCGGGCGGGGCGGGTGTATCATGCACAGCTGGCATTCCATCGCCAAGATATTAACGCCATTTGGCCAGGTCTACCACCGGCGGTAGACCCACACTTCAACCGCCCGTTTTAAGCAAATCCCCCTCTTAAAATCCAAAACCATTGACATCGATGGATCCCGCACCCTCCAATTAGTCTTAATTGATAGTATCATGACGATAATACCCCAGAAACAAGCATTCCAATACAACTTATTCAACAGCTGATTGGGGTTCTCATCCA